>JAVQJF010089009.1:0-16828 GCA_036023855.1 Gadopsis marmoratus
GAACTTTTTGGTAAAAACTCAACTTGTTGTGTTTGGAGGAGAAAGAATGCTGAGTTGCATCCAAAGAACACCATACCTACTGTGAAGCATGGGGGTGGAAACATCATGCTTTGGGGCTGTTTTTCTGCAAAGGGACCAGGACGACTGATCCATGTAAAGGAAAGAATGAATGGGGCCATGTATTGTGATATTTTGAGTGAAAACCTCCTTCCATCAGCAAGGTCATTGAAGATGAAACGTGGCTGGGTCTTTCAGCATGACAACGATCCCAAACACACCGTCCAGGCAACGAAGAAGTGGCTTCATAAGAAGCATTTCAAGGTCCTGGAGTGGCCCAGCCAGCCTCCAGATCTCAACCCCATAGAAAATCTTTGGAGGGAGTTGAAAGTCCGTGTTGCCCAGCGACAACCCCGAAACATCACTGTTCTAGAGGAGATCTGCATGGAGGAATAGGCCAAAATACCAGCAACAGTGTGTGAAAACCTTGTGAAGACTTACAGAAAACGTTTGACCTCTGTCATTGCCAACAAAGTATTGAGATGAACTTTTGTTATTGACCAAATACTTATTTCCACCATAATTTGCAGTTAATTCTTTTAAAAATCAGACAATGCGATTCTCTGGATTTTTTTTCTCATTTTGTCTCATAGTTGAGGTATACCTATGATAAATTACAGGCCTCATCTTTTAAGTGGGAGAACTTGCACAATTGATGGCTGACTAAATACTTTTCTGTGTGTGCTCACCCACTCCCACAGACATTCAATTATTACTTAAAAATACCTTTAAGTTTATTTTAAACTATTTTCCTTAAAGGTGCTTTTCTACAGCCATTTCCCCAGACAGAAACAAAACACCCCTGCCACTACCTCACACTTGGTCTCTTCCCCCAGGAACCACCTTCTATTTGTACCAGTGGAACCTTCCAGCCAGGTTTGGCAGTCCAGGTAAGAGGAAGAGACACGCCCCACAGGTAACAAACATTTTAACTTGACCAAACAGTTTACACCCACCTCTGCTGTCTTGTTTTTTCCATTACCATAAACTGTTTAAACTGTCTGTATCTTACTTTAGTCATGGGGTTTGCCCATGACAGTAAGCAAAAGGTAATATATTGCACTGATATCACAAGAAGACCGTTTCTAAAATCCTATGTTCTTCCTGCACTGTTCACTTTAATCATGAATAAAGTAGAAGGTATGACATGTATATAAACAAAATGTTTGATTAATTTTGATTAACTTTCATATTGACATAGTAGAGAAACAGAATGTTCTACTCAAGTAGGAGTAAAATTACTTGAGTAGAATATAACTTAACAGTACTGCAGTGATTTATTACTGAACTTGAAATTGATGGACTCCAAAAGATGTTACATGTGGGAGGGACACTAACATTCTGGTGTTATATTTTCAATGAGGGAACTCCCTACTATCTGTACACTAATTCATACCTTTACTAATTTAGATGAGAAGAATCTCTAACCGAACCTATAACATCTGTAGAAAGATGTGCGTTTTTGACTGTTTCTTAGCACCTGTAAGGTCTGAGGATCTTCTCGCCGTATCTGATTGCTCCTACTGCATCTTGCATGTAGAGACAAACCCCCATGGCCTGGTACATCATGTGGAGCATGTAGACATTGGCCTCATCAAAGATGGCTCCCATTTCCTCCAGGCTCTGTTCACACATCTCCAGCAGCTCACTAGGGGGTGCCACAGAGTCAAGGCTGCATCAGCATAAGCTGAGGTCCAACTGAAGTGTCAAAGCACCTCTGATCATATATTTTAGTTAGTTCTGTTCTCTCAGAATCACCAATCAAACCCATTTTACTGCAACAATGAGAAAATATGAACTGATCACCATTATTATCATGCAGATAACTTACATATCAGTCTAAAGCTCTGTGTGTAATAATTAAGCTCATAAGAAAGCTTAAACACTGAATGGATGTGACAAATTCTACAACACAAGACAGTGTTATTTAGTGGCTTTAAAGGATATTTCTTATGTGCTTCAAAGCCCGGAACTCTCTGATGGTTTTCCTGGCGTAGCGCACCATGTTGCTGATGACCTCTGGCTCGATGGGGTCACTCCGCTTACGCACTCTCAACTTCGCCTTGTCCTGGAGGTGAAGACAGAGTGCGGTCAACCAAGCTATGAAGCGCAGGCTCTAAATTGTGTTTGCGCCGGCCCCACGCTTGTGTTTAGTAACCAAAATTTCACTCGGTGCTTCTTTTGGTGTCTTACCGTGGATTTGTTTTTACATTCCTGGCACTCACAGGTGAAGTAATAGGACTCTCTCAGCCTGCTGTTGCGGTCATCTGTTGGATAGAGGAGGTCTATGTAGCTGATGAGCACCTAGATGTGGAAATGTACACAAACATACAGCACATGAGAATCCTCAATCATTCACATGCTACATGCTTGACACTTTCACTGTTGCCCGAAAGTGTCAATTTGCAGCTTGTTTCCCACCCCCGGTGCAGGCTGACACACACAGAAAAGAACAAGACCCAACTCCCTCTAATGACGGCTGTCGCGTTTCCTCACTTCATCTCCAGCCTTCATATCCTGCACCGCCCGAATGTCAGCCACCGTCCCGTTATATGTGACTATGACGCTGGGAAGGCAGCTGTGGTTTATCAGTGCCACACTGTGGAGAGATGGACAGAAACAGATAAGAATAAAAATCCTGATCTCTACTTGCAGTGAGAAAAATGCCAACTTTTTATTGCTCATAGCAATGATATAAACACTTTATTGTACGTGCTATTAGCCCTACACTGCAACTGCACTTACAGAGAGGTCTTGACTGTTGCTGAAATGTTGGCGACCTTGCTTTTACCTGGGTGGCAGGCTGGAAATAGCTCAAAGGAGCTGAGAGGACAAATTCGCCTTCACACAGACCATTTTAAAAACAGCGTCAGCCACAGCAGGAGATTTTACCACAAAATGACCATCTGGAAACATAAAACATGAACAAATACTGCCAACTATAGCATTCAGGATTTGGTAATATGACTTGCCTGTGCAGTGAGCCTTGTATTTATGGCTGGTTATGTTGTCTTTTTCGTGAGGTGTTTCTCTTACTCTGTCCAGTATGTTTCCTTTTTTCTTTAAGAAAAAAGGACTGGAGTCCTGAGCAACTGACCAATGTCTCCAAATAAAATGAAGGAACTAACACAAGCAAATAGCTGGTATATTGAGAGAAAAACACAGAGACACTCTGGGAAATTGTGTAAGGAGAGGCGAATGTACTGCGTGATGCACTGTACCTTCCCATGCGTTGCTGAAATGGTACATAATGAAAATGTGCTTGTGTGTATGCATGTGAGTTTTCCTTCTTACTCTGGGTAGACTGCAGTACCCATGTGGGACAGTTCATCATCCTCTATAGTGAAACCATTACAGGCAACCTGTTGAACAAAGGACACAGGGGAGAAAAAGAAAATATTGCAAATACAGTACATCTTTTGTCTGTTTTATATCATTTGCTACGTCGTCTTTCCTGTTACACTCCGGAGGTTGGTGAAATCACTGAATAGCAAACTGTTAGTATTACACAATCTATGCAATGACAACAAAAAGAGAATAAGAATCTATAGATATTATTTACTTTTATCACCAGTTGTGTGTGTGTGTGTGTGGTACCTGGGAGAAGAGTGTGAGCAGGTCTTCATGGCCGGGTAAATCCAGATGTTTGGAGTAAAAACGATGCAGTCTGGCAACATCTGCCTCCATCGTCTCTCTTTTCTCATCGTCTTCGTCCTCCACGTCTGTTACAGGAAGAAGAATAGACATTTTGAGTTTGTAGATCAATTGTGTTTCTTGTTTGTTTCACACATTTGATCACACGCTCTTCAGCCGTATTTATTTTATAATATCATTCCCTTTCATATAACACCAGGTGCACGTGCTATGGTTCTTTTCTGGTTTAGAGAGGTTTTCAGCAGGTCCAGTTTAATCTCTAACAAATGCGAGGGGATAGTCTTACTCACGCTCACTATTCCAAGGTGGAAACACACTGTTGCCACGTTGTCCGTACGCTACCAGCTGCCAGACTCTGTGTATGTGTATATTTGGCTTACAGACACTCACTCAGTCAGCACTGAGTGTGTCCGTCTAAAGTGTTCCTGCTTCCCCATTCAAGTTGTTACACTTGTTACGTTATTCATTCTACCTCCATCTATAGGACATATATAGATGTGGCCATGGGTGTTTATCTCAGTCTAATCTTAATGAGTTGTGCTTTTTAAAGGAGGGATACCTAGGGACAATTAGGAGAGTCTCTGAACACTAAGGTGAATCTGCACAGACACTTTCTTTATAAGGTCTGTCCCCAAAGAGCAATAAAAATCAAACCCCAATAAGAAACCATGTGTGCTTTTATACCTGTGTTAAAGGAGCAGTTACTCACGTGATTGCATCTCTCCTATGAGGATGATGTTCTCAGACGCACATCTTTCTTTCTGCGTTTTCTGTGGAAAACAGGCACGATTTAACAGAAATGACTCAAATGAACCGCAGTACGCGTCGGTGTCTTTCATTAACAGCCCGACCTTCTTGGCGAGGATCCGGGCCACGAGGCGGGACATCTCCGATGGGCACCAGTTCTCTCCGTATGCATTCATTGCAGAGCACTCGAGCTTGTGCATGGCCCAGTCCTCCTTCTACACACAAACACGCTTAAATATTATAATTGCATGCAAAAGCGGAACCCTGTAGTTTAAAGCCGATTCAACTATTTATACTATAACTATAACAGATTGCATATATACCCCCCCCCGAGCTGCACTACCAGCTGAAGCATTAAGCAGCATGGTGGAAAGTGACTCCACACTGTGTTAATCTAACGTTACCTTCACCCGTTTAATCCTCCATATGCAAACTGACCCGTTCATTGACTGCTTGGTCCCCCTCTCTGATTTAGTTCAGGGCAGGTTTATCACACACTTAGTTCATATAGGTCATCATACAGTATGCGGGTACATCATATACATTCCTAACTACGCTAACAGACACCAGCCAATGGGTGACTGGGGAGTCTCCAGTTCATCCCAGCTGCATGTTCTTCGACTGGGGAAGGAAACTGCATAAAACTCCCATGAAAACTCTGCACACAGAGGATGGACTAAGATGAAACTCTGCCCAGATTCCTCTTGCTCTAAGGCAGTCGTTCCCAAACTTAGGGTCGCAACCCAAAATGGGTCACGGACCCGTTGGATGTAGAAATCATCAGAGGACAGGACAAATTGTCACCTAAAACACGAGAGTTCATCCTCTCTACAGTGAATATTTAAGGCCATCTGAGGCTCGGCTCTATATTATCAGACTTAGCTCACCGTTAAACAGTCTCAGCTGTACTTTGGTTTAACTGTGCTTAGACCTGCATGCTAATGTTAGAGTGACGGAAATGCAGTCACTTGTTTTAGAGGTGCACCATCATTAAACATCACATCACCCCGATCCTGGCTTCTCTCCATTGGCTTCCCGTTTGGTTTAGAATTGATTTTAAGATTTGACTGGTCTCTTATAAGGCACGCCAGGGTCTGGCCCCAAGCTATATAGTTGAAATGCTGACTCCATATGAGCCAGTTCGGAGCCTTAGATCCTCAGCTGGGGCCTTTCTGTCCGTTCCAGAGTCGAGGCTTACATCTAAAGGTGACCGTGCTTTTGCCATCAGGACCCCTCGACTCTGGAACGACCTGCCTGAGGAGGTGACGCTCGCAGAATCAGTAACGTCTTTTAAAATCACTTCTTAAAACACATTTTTATAGACATGCTTTCATGTGACGTTGTCTTTATATCGTCTTTTATGGCTTTTATTTATCTTTTACTGTTTTATTGCTTTCTGAGAATTGGTTATTTATTATTATTATTATTATTATATAAATGTTATGGATAAGAAATTTAATCTGTTGCTGGTGAAAAATTACAAGTCAAGGATCACCCACATCATTCAGACTCATCCTCTAAGGACCATGACTGCTTAGATCATTTCATATTAAGTCTTCCAGTAGCTGTCGTCCACTCGCAAATATTACCACTCCTCTGTGAATCGGTTTGTGTTCCAGCATACAGTAGCTGTAGGAAAGGAAATGCACAGTAATACTCTGGAGCTGTGAGCTACAACATATAGGGTCTGTTGTCCATTACATACAACAACTGTTTCCTACCTGGCATTTTACATTGCAGTAGAAGGCTTTCTTGCACTTCCCGCATCTTGCCAAGCCCTCTTTCCTGTAGACGACAAAAAAAACAGGGTCTATTAGCTCATGGAGCGCAAACGATCCTTACACATCCTTGTATCATGTCCCAGACACAGCCGACCAACACTCCAACGTCAGACATCAGAGCTCAGTGGATAGTGGAGTATCTGCTGCAGTTGTATGCGAGTAGATGGTTGCTTGAGTGTTTAAGTGTGTGTCGAAGCAGCAGTTGCTGGTGGTGGCCTGCTGTAACCGATAGCAATGAGGGGGCTTTAAAACATTCTGTGGTATTAATAGAGCTGAGCTTATGGCGGATCAGCTGTCTTTCTGCCACACTGAAACAGCAAAGTGTTTTGTTGAGGCACTTGCTGCTGCTGGTGGTGGTGGAACATGGCCGGCTAATGCTGGGAGCACACTACCTGATGTGAAGTACAGGTGTAAAGGCTTCAAACATGTTGGACAAAAACACATCCAGCATATACCTGCACCTGTATTTAGGATTACCTTGCTAAATGATCCCCCCCCCCCAAAAAAAAAAACCGGACTTAAATGCGATCAAATTCCACGGCTCTGCAAACTAGATCACCACAGATCTTATCAGCCATAAAAGCCCCTTCATGAATCACGGCTGCAGCTAGAAGGACCCTTCTACTCGCCTGCAGCCGTGACAGATGGCAAACGCGTCTCTCGCGTTCAGCACACACGCGGCCACGAAACCCCGAAACAGATTTTACGCAGTGACACATTTGTGACGCCGCAGGGTCGGATGAACAAAGAGCCACCCGTTTACCTGGCGAGGCAGCACTCGCAGTAGCAGCCTCTCTCCTTCAGCGACAGCACGTAAGCAAAGGCCGGGCAGGAGAACAGCAGCTCTCCAACTTTAAAGCGTCTGGTAACGCGGAGACCTCGCCCCTTTCCCGGACTCTCAAACCTCTCAAGTCCCTCGATGCTGCCCATCACGGTGCCTCCTTCGGGGCGCCTTCCTCCAAAATGACCCACAAGGACCCGGGAGAGCAGCGGGACGCGGCCGGCTGTGCGTCCCGGGGCGTCGCCCTGCCAATAATAGCTGCTGGCGCGACAGAATGAGAGCAGTCGCCGGTTTACACGGACAAGGAGACATTATGAGAAAAGGCAAACGCTCTGCTGTTGTTATAGCATTTAAAGCAATTAAAAAAATTAAAGATTAATTACCCTTGTCACGCAACTAGCAATTCTTATTCTGTTGGTTTGCCAAATTTGCGTTACCTCCCGTCAAATGGGCAAAACAGCGCCCCTGGCGGTTGGTCTGTGTGGTCCACGAAGATATTGCACTACAGTTAAGACGTTGATTTGAAAAGTAGTGTCAGACAATCAGATAGTGATGGCGGTGTTGACACAAAACTTTTATTTGAATTGTGAAGCCATTTGTGCTCTCTGCTCTCATAACAAACGCTTGAAAGCTAGCTAACCCAATTTAAATGAAGCAACCCGGGGGAGTTAGCTAGCTTGTTTTCCAGTGCTGCTAAACATAATATCAGCTGTGTTTAACTAAGTAAAACTTTGTTTTATAGCACTTTTTTAAAAGAGTGCTTTACATCGCATCAATACAGATGATAATAATAATAATAAAAACAAATATAAAATGCACATAGACAAACTCATAAACTGGCCTTTATTAACGCTATAAAGGACTTTTAGCAAAATGTTGCTTGCAGGCAGAAATCCAGCCATAATGATTTACCTATGGACAAGTTTTTTATGCTTAGACATCCACCTCAATCATCTGATGCACATGAAAAATAATGTTTAGGATGTGTAAAAAAAAAAAAACTAAATCCAGCATGCATGTAGCCTACAGTTCATCTCCATAGAGTTGCTACTTTTTACTGCAGTTCAGTAAGGCCATCTGGTGGTGAAGGCCAAGAATGTCTTGGCAACTGATGCCTACTCAGTTGTACACATTCACTCTATGTGGTGTGTGTAGATCAGTTCACTAAATAAATTCATGAACTTGAATATTCAACTGTAACAACACTGGCCTTGATTACGTTGGGTATTATATGTAGCACTTTATTCATCATGGTGATCAGACCGGTCAGATTAAAGAAAGGGCCTCCAAGTTCCCTACCTGGTGTCCACTTTTGTCATGTTGTGCCATCATGTGGGTGATACTTGTAAGTGCATCCTCAAATGATTGAGAAGGCCCATCCATGATGCATTGCAGTCGACCAGTCACCTTAGACGCGGACAGATTATCCGACAAACACTGAGTGTGTTCCACTGGGACGACCAGCACTCCTCATTTTATGCACAGAGGCAGAGAGGGAGAGCTCAGGTCAGGGACTTGATCTTGAGTAAATTGAAATATTTCATAAGCAACCATGCAAACACATTACACACACACGCGCCTTCTCTCTCTCTCTCTCTCGCAGACACACACACACACACACACACACACACCAAGCACAAGCCACTGTGAAGATTTGTCCCTCATCTGTATCTGAAGGCTTTATCCAACCTTGCCCCAGTTTCCCCCGATTTATTATAATTCCATTTTTCCAGTCTTTCAATCTAAAGATTTGTTCCTCCTCATTTTTTTTTAATAACGTGCAAGCAAGGGAGGCATGTCCCTGGGAGATTATGTCGTCGTCTTTGGCGTCTCGTCTTGATTACATCAGAGGAACCTGATTTGATTAGGAAAAACCCCCTGTTTCAGTACGCGTTCTCTTTAGACCTCCCCACTGTGCTAATTTCTTGCTTTGTCAGAGGGGATGATCTTGATGAATATGATCTGAAAGAGAGGGAGGGAGAGGGGGATTAGGTGAAAGGATTATAATTTCCAATGATGAGAAATAATAAGAAACAATAAATCCTAAGTAGATTTAGTTCTCAAGGAAACCCTGTTAGGGAAAATCAACAGAATAAGAGACAGGCCAGAGGTATTAAATAGATACAGTCGGCCTGACCTGTTTGGTTTGAGAGATAAGTTCAGGTCTGATTTTTGTCTTACAAACTCAAATTTAATGGATACCCACCATAGCATTTGTGTTGGTTCAGAGTAAGTTGTTTTAAACAGCAGTTATTATAGATCTCCTCTAGAATTAATTCGACTCTTAAAGATTGAACATGTGCTTGCAAAGTTTGCCTGCTCTTATTTGCAGACAGCGGTAGAGCTGCAAAGATTAGGTGATCGGCAGAAATGTAATCAGCAACTTTTTTGATAATATGTTAATTGTTTCAGATATTTTTCATGCCAAAAAACCATTGGTTTCAAGCAAAAATGCCAAACATTCTCAGGTACTCAATTGTAAAAAAGGTGCTCCTTTTCTTTGTTATATTTGTTTGTGAACTTAACATTTTCAGTCCTTTTATTAAAAGCTCAAAACAGTGAAGACAAAGGTCTTCATGTAAGTAAATGATGCTGTAAACCAAAGCCTGCCTCTGTTTAGTAATGTTTTGCACACTTCCTCTATCCTTTCAGATACCTGCCACTCCCCACCTGCCCTGTAGTTGTCCTCATTGTGCTGTCACCATTCAGAGTCACCTGATCCCCTCATCACCATCGCACCTGTTTGCCATTCCCTCACCAACACCCCTGTATATATTTCCAAACTCTATTTCCCCCAGTCATTTGCCAGATTGTCTATTATACTACCCAGTCTTAGTGTCCAGCCTTCGTTCCTGTTTATTGCCTGCCTTTTCCTGAGTACAGCCTTTTCCCGGTTCCGCCTGCCTGCCCCTTGCCCTTGCTGGCTGATTACCTGTTGCCGAACTCTGCCTTGAACTTCTTACCAAGTAAACAGCTGATTGCTTTCAACTGCTCTGCAGTCTTGCTTTTAAGTCCACGTTGCCATGTGCACAAACGTTACAGTTTTACCGTCTCCTAATTGATCTGTTTTATGTTGTCAGAGCTCTCTTCGCCCTGCACCTCTTCAAGGATCAAACTACATAAGCACCCCGTTGTTTTAACACCCTTTGAAGACGGCGTATAACTTATGGTCATACTGTTGATGGATATACGCAGTACATTGTCACATTGGGGGACCTCATAAACGACAGCTGCTAATGCCTCTCGGCCACGAGGTCGCGGACGAGGGTTGTGTGTGAAGTCCGGTGCGGTTAAAGACCATTGCTACGTTCGCCCTTGCAGCTTGGTGGACCGAATTCTCCTCACTTCATACTCATGACCTTGTCATCGCATGCCGTTCCCAGTCTGCTGTGCTAACTAGGGGTCATCAGCAGGGCACGGCTTGAGAGATAGATGGTGCTGTGTGTTTGCGTCCAGTGGAGAGAGTGGGGATAGAGTAATTGATAATCCTGCGCTGTGATGTGGGAGGGTGTGCATGCCAAGACCCTATGTAATTGCCCCTTTATTCTCCTGAGCCAAGCCCAAGCAATATACAGTAAATCCACATTCCTTCTGATGAACTCGCACTGACTGAGACAGTGTCTACCATCCCGCCTCGTCCCCTTAGGGAGTCAAGGGGCCTTGAGCCTTAACCCCCCCTGTCTCCACTCCTGGCTGGGGGGAAACGTGACGCCTGCCTGCTCGCCTGCTCGGCCGTCTTAGCCCCGTAGGCTTTGCAAGCGCGGAGCCTCATCTCCCACTGTTTATCCATGTGTCTTTGCTTTGGCTCAGGCCCTATGCTGTAGGCCACTGTGGGCTGAGTGGGGTCCGCTGCCCTGTGTCACCCACCTAAGCTCTGCTTTCACTGGAGGGCTTAGCGCCTCACCCCTCGGCCGCTTTATGAGCAGACAGCTGGGCTAATCTGTCTCCCTCTTTCTTTCTCCTTGGATCTTGCCTCATCTCTTCTTTTGGCTCCTTTGGTCATCCATTTGTAGTCCACTTTGCTCTCATGCCTTTCAAACACTGTCACTGTTGTTTCTGTTTCCTCAATGCACAAACACACACACACACACACACACACACAAAACACAGGAAAAGGAATCTCCATTTGCATGTCTCTGTGTTAATTTTTTTAACTCACTCAATAGGAAATTCAAAAAGAGTTTGATGGTAGGAGAATCACAGGGAAAACATTTAGGTTTGGTTCTGGGCTCCTCAGGATACATCTGGATCCAGCACTTGTTGGCGACGCTTAACTCAAGGCACACTTGAGCTGCAGCTAAATCAACTTTACAACACTTGTAATTCATTTTTATTGAACTGAGTTGCCTTTGACCTGTTAATAATGACTTTTATATATTACGGCATGTTGTGTGTACTGTATGTAACACACTATGCACCTGCTGGGCTGACACGTCTGGTAGGCCCTAAATCGGACTGTTGTTCAGACAAAACGAGACATTTGATAACATCACCTGTGAGAAATTGTAATGGTCATATTTCATTATTTTCTGACATTTTATAGACAAAAAAACAGAGAAAATTATCTGCAGATTAATCGATAATGAAAATATTTGGTAGTTTCAGCCCTAAGAAAGACTCAACTTTATAGGCTTCCGAATAGTTCAGTGTTTTCAGGTGGTCCCCTTTGCTGATATATGAGACAGGTTGTGAAAGAGGATTGATTAAATCTTTAATCAAAAATTCAATAAAACAGTTTTAAAGCATTATGATTGTTAATTGAAATAGACTAATGTGCTTTAAAGCCCTAATTGCAGTTTATATATACCTCTGTGACTAGGATTTAATTAATCTGCAGTGAAATGACTGTAAACAGCCTGAACATTATGGTGACATTCCTCAAATCTCTAAGTCAAAGATTTGAGACATGAGTGAACATTTCTGGGTTACACAGACTGACATGACTTCACTCTGCATTCTTTCCATCTTCCACTTGCATTTTATCCTCCGCCCTTCGTCAACCCCTCTTCCTCACACCATCTCTCCCTGTGCACCCTCCCTCTGTCCTCCATCTTTCTCTCCTCCTCCTCTGCCTGCCTTCCCTCCTCCTTCTCCTCTTTGCTGTCCTCTTCAGCCATCCGGCTAAACTTAGAAGTGACAACAGTTGCAGGGTGACACCAAGGGCTAAATAAGACCAGAACAATAGCTTCTCCCCCCCCTTCTCTTCTCACCCCCCCCTTAATAGACTGCAATTGTTCTCTCCCTTCAATGCTGCTCTTTCAGGGAGTTTGTTAGCTATGCTAATGAAGGTTGGGCTTGTGTGGGTTTAGCGAGTGGGGATTTGATGCTCTTTAACTGGGCACTTTTAGAAAGGAGAGGCGATCATAAGTGTGGCCGGGCGGCTTTTTACCACCAGTCAAATGTCACAGGCGTGTGGAGGCGATGCAGCGGTGGAAGAGATCTGTTACATTCCTCATGCCCTGGCTTCCATTTGATATCTGTGCACTGAAACTTTCATAAGCAGAACAGTCAGCAAAATGTATAAAAGAAGGTATTGTGCAAGAATATGTAGCACTGCCTGCCTCCAATGTACTGTATGTGTCAGCATGTCAGAGTCCTTGCAGAAAAAAAGGAGTCGAGTAAGACAAGATGCAGAGACTACAGTAAGTATAGTGGAGTCAGTCATCCAATCAGTCAGTAAGTCTGTAAATAGCCTGGCTGGTGGCTCCTTTGAGCTTTCCTCTAAGAGGAATTCTCTTTCTCCTTGGTGTATTAATAGTGCCTGTGCATTGTTTCCTACAACAGCCCTGCTGCAATCAAAGGAAGTTGGCTTGCTAAGTATACAGATATTTTCCTTTGTCCCTATGTTTAGCAAGCATGGAAGAGTCAGGTGTGTGTGTGTGTGGGTGTGTGACTGTACATGGATGCGTGTCTGTATGAGCAAGTGTGTGCATGCTCATTGGTATTATGTCAGGTTGTATGTTTATTTATGTGTGTAATCGTATATGTATAGTGATACATCCTCTAATTGTTTGTGTGTGCCTGTGTGACAGTGTCTGTAAGCTGCTCGTTGACAGCGTGACTTTTTATTTGAGCGCTCATGTGCCCTCGCAGGTTGGGGGTGCATCGGTATGTGTTTTTGTTGGAACACATTTTCGTACAACCTGCTACTGTTGTTAATTAGGGTTATTCTTTTTTCATCTACAGGTAAATTATTTAAACAAAACCCCTGGTTACAGTGCTGTGAGTGTCTTTAATGTGCAAAAGGTAACCTCTTACTATCATTTAAACAGTTTTTCACATTTCGTCTCATTCATTCATTGAACAAGGACATTATAATCAGATTTGTCTGATTGCTTTATAAATGCTTTGGATGAAAATGTGATATTGGAGCCCACCTTTCAATAAAGTAATTAGCTCTATTTGAATGGAAACCATTACATGTTAATGTTCTCCTTGGCCCAATATTTTCATTGGTGGTGCCAGCCAAAATATGATTGCCTGACATTTTAAATGTCACAGGGACTGATTCAGTAGTATGTCAAAGCCTTGACCCGTCATTCTCTGGAGTTGCCGCTGTGCCTCAAATTCACTTTAATTGGGGATTCGACCGATGGGCTGCACTATACTGTAATCGTCTCACACTCGAACACACACAGACAGTCATGTTTCCACCCCTTCAGAGGACATTACATTGACCCTAACCCTAAACTAACCCTAACCTTGAACCAACTCTTCATCTTAATTTATCATTTACATTATAGGGAATTGCGTTTTCTTCCCCAAAGTGAAGGTGAGTCACACATTGTGGAAACACATACACATACAATATAAGACGCACACAGTTACACTTTGAGTGAAGCAGGTTGGCCGCCAGGCGACCAAGTGGTGGCGTTGAGGCATCGTTGGTCACTTGGAGTCTGCCAGTGACTCACCAAGGGCACAATGGAATTAGTGAGATTCTCCGCAATGTGACAGCTTGCTCTGGCTAAATGGTGTAATAATCTACCCCTCCTCTCACAAACCTCCAGCAGCACATGCACACATACCCACACACACACTCATTCGACCCCCCTTCCCACTCCCTTTCGCCCACTCCCCATACCAACTGGCACAGATAACATTGTCTTAAGCTATAAAAAAGATTTTTTTCCCCTCCCTCCATTGCGGTAATTATTGAATTAATGCAGATGGAGAGAGACATCTGCATGTTAAAGTGTTGGCCTCTCTCTTATGCACAGCAGATGTTCCCCTGTCATTTACTCAAATTATGCTGCTTAGATACACTGAGGGAGAGAGGGGGAGTGAGAGACAGAGAGAGAGAAAGTTACTCGCCAAGGCGACATTGTCTTACAGCCCTCAGTGTCAGCTACCAATTTCTGTATCTGTCCTTCAAGTAAACCCCTACGTTTTTCCCTGGAGTTGGTCCTCAAAGACAGTTATACTGCTTTATTTGCTTTGTCATTATCATCTAACTGTTTTATCATAAAGGCAAGACTATTGGATTTGGTCCTTTTTCAAATACAGAGGAAATCCAAAGTGCTCTACTTAAAAGCATAATAAAGAGACTAAAGGCAAATAAAATTAAATAAGATACAAATGGACAAATATAAAAGCCAAAAAATGCAGAAAATAATAATAATGCAGTAGAAGTGACTTTTTTGACTTGTTCTTAAATTGCAAATAAAGACACTGCTCAATTCAGCCTAAATCAAATGTAGGATCTCAGCCAACAAATAACAATTCCAGTGTTCAAATAATGATTGAGTATCATGTCAAAGATGTCATTTTAATGGAAATATTAAATATAAAGCTGACCGCTCATTGATTGCTTAACCCAGTAGTTGACCTCTCGACCTTTTGCTGGTGGGGGACATTACAGTAAAGATGAGACAACATCCTCTTGAAGATTATCTGGCGATTATTTGAAGCATGGACGAGACATGGAGAGACACTGTGTATGAGTGTGTTGCCTCCGTAAGTGTGTGTGTGTGTGTGTGTCCCAGATGACAGATAACCAGGGGACCTTCTCCTTGGGATTATTTTCCAGGTTAGTTTGGCCTCATCTCTCCGGATTATGTTGATAAAAATATTCTTGTATAATATTTTCTGTGCTTATTGTATTAATACTCTCAGGCAGTTCCCAGAAAAAGCTCCGTCCCATTCCTGCTTTAAGGTAATCTTCTTCCACTCGAGCTTTTAAAATGTTTTGGGGGGTTGGCTGTCTTTTAAAACCTATTCTCTCCCACTCTTGAGGCTATATTTATCTTCTTGTCTTTGACTCGGTTTCTCTATCATATCATTCCACACGCTAAATGATATATCTTTAATAAATATGTGGATCTGGGCTGTGCCGGACTGGACTTGTTCAGTCACTATACCCACTAAAGGTTAAAATTTTATTTTGAAGGCACTTGGCTGCCTTAGAGGTATGATTTACTCCACTGTTAGGGGTACTGTTTTTAGATAATAATTTAGAGTATTCTCACATATGTAAAAGTCTGTTGTGCATCTTTTTTTTCTCACTAAAATAGCATGCTAGGGATTCAACCTGCAGTCAGTTTGTGAAAGCTTGAGTCTGGTATAGAGCTGCAACCAACGATCTCTTTTCCATTAGTGAGTGATCTTCTGATTATATTTCTCAGTTAACTGCAAACTGATTGGCTTTGTCAATAAAATGTCAGGAAATAGTGAAAATGTACACCACAATCAGAACTAAGAGTTCAAAACCCAAAGATTTCACTTTACATGACAAAAGAAGCAGCAAATTTCAGATGATGAAATAAAGGTTTTGTTTGAAAAATGTGCAAAACAATTTCTCTAAAATCAAAATACTTGCCAATTAATTTTCTGTCAATCAACTAATCAACTAACCAACTAACATGGTAGAATGAATGGAAAAGTCAACTGTCAGAAGCAAAGACTTATCTGAAGACAGTATTAAGATATTTTAAATGCGTGAGTTGGATTCCCATATGGCACATTAAAAAAATCAAGTAAAAACTTCTCCATATTGGACATCACCAGGAACACAGCATGAAGAACTGGGTAACAGTCAAGTGAAATGATTAAATTAAAAACAGCGCACCTCACAGAAAATCATGCTAATGAACTAATTTGGCCAAACATGCTCAAATAATTTTTATTAAATTAATCTTGCTGATTACCACTTTAAAAAGGAGCTTTTGCAAGTGATCTTCTGCTGTACATGACATTACATGATACACAGAAATGATTGTGATGACTGAAATGATTAGTCAATTAATTGATTTGTCAATTTACGGGAAATGAATCAAAATATTTTGATAATGGATTAATTGTCTAAGCTACTTATAAAGCACACATGCCAAACAGTTGCTGGTTCCAGCTTGTCAAATATGAGGATTTTCTACTTTCCTCTATATTATTGTAAATTGACCATCTTATGGGATTTGGACTGCTGGTGCGGCAAAAATTGATGATTTGAAGATGCCATATTGAGCTCTGGGAAATTACAATGGGCTATTTTTTTCCACTATTGTCTGATGAGTAACTGTTAAGCCTAAAAAGCAAAATTTAAAATTTCAGCAGATTCATCAGTAGTGAAAATAATTTGTCGCAGCTGTAGAGGGTCTGGTTCGCAAGGCTCTGCCAGTCTTGGTCATATTACTCTATTTTGACCCGGTTGAGCATAAACAGCACACGTGTCCTGATGCAACTTCATTTTCCTAAGAAGCATTCTATGATTCAGCCCATCCACACACATTTACCCACACACAAACACAAACACAAACACACACACACACACACACACACACACACACACACACACACACACACACACACACAC
>JAVQJF010089015.1:0-19388 GCA_036023855.1 Gadopsis marmoratus
CACACACACACACACACACACACACACACACACACACACACACACACACACACACACACACACAGAGACTTAAACTTGTGGAACTGGGTGAAAGTTCAAGATGAGAGACATGAGTAAAACTGGAACTAGTAGCTAATTAAAGTAAATAAATAATAAGTTCTAAAAACAAATGATTATGAATAGATGCATAAATGATAAGTTCTAAGTTTACCTTCACACATCACAGATACAAACAAAAACAAGGTGCTTTTTTGCACAATGTCACATAAATTGTGGTGGAAAGTGCAGGTTGCTTATTTACACAATGTATGCTAAAAAGCGAGCTGCTTGCGAGTGTTGACACAAGAAGTGGCATCGACGATGCTGCAGAATTCGTTCACTTCCAGTGTGTCTTTAATTAACTTTGCTTTCTGTCTGAATACACCTTTTTAAACTGATGGTTAATCTATTACGAGATGTCCTAATGTACAGTTTGAGCTGAGGTTGTATTCTCTTTCCCGTCAACATCCTCCGCTCTGCTTCGTGTTCTTAAGTGGCTGCGAGTTCTCTCAAACCCACACATTCACTTAGAGCCCAGAGCACAGGCTGACTTTATCTGTGTGACTTTATCATTTTGTATCTCCATGGCAACCAGGCAACAGGCAGGACTTCTCGGCGGTGGCGAGGAAGCGGATAATGGAGGTGGTGAATGCAGGCCACGTGAGGCAGCAGCTGCTGAACGGCTCAGAGGACTCTGAGGATGAGGGGATGAGCGAGGGGGTGGGGGACACCTGGGTGTTTCCTCTGGTCCAGATGAAACCTCTGGGGATCCAGGTGGATGAGCAGGTCACACAGGTGAGGCTCCACACCTGACCATGTAGCGACTGGCAATTGGCTGAGGCACATTTGAGGCCGAAATATTTTCATTGCCTTTCTTTTTTTCTTTTTTTTTTATCAGCTTGTGTTTTCAATGTTTTGTTGACCTTTTTGCTTGTTTTCCTTCATAATAGCTGATAATTTTAATTAGATGGAGGTTCTTTGTAGTCATCAAGGAATGTTTTGAATATGTGACTAATAAACTACCATGTGACTAATACACAGTGAATAAATATTTGAATATTTATTCTGGGTTTATTAGTCACATATTCTGGGAAAGAACGCAATAAAGTTATCATCAGAGTAATATACTGTAATTCAGCACAACAGCAGCACATACTGCGGCCTCAAAAACTACAATGACGAGTTGAATAAACACTCAGCAGCATGCATTTAACGTTGTAGGTTTCACAAAGGGAGGACTTGTTGCAGGACTGTTTATTAGCATCCTTTGTTGCAAACACACCTTGTTTTTTAAAGAATTTTAATCTCTGCCTTTCTTAAAAGGAGCAGAGCAGTTTAAACGGATTCTGTGCCCTCATGCACCCAAAGGTCGGTGTCTTAAGACCAAGCTGGCCGCTGTACTTTACCGTAAACAAGGTTTTCTTGCATCAGCCACAGAAGGTGCTCCTGTTTCTAAAGTACAGAGAAAGATGAGGAGAAAAAGACGATGAGCTGTTGGTTATGCACCGGAAAATACACAAAATCATTCTCAGCTACAGAGTTGTTGCATTTGTTGTAAAGTTTTTAAAATCACATTTTTACGTGGACTTTTTTTTGCACTGTTTATACGACTTTTTTAATAAGAGAACAAATTCCAGATTTGTTTTTTTAAACTATAAAAATGAAAATAAGATAGGGCTGGACAATAAACAAAGCCTATCAGATTCTCAACATTGTGAATCTCTTACCGGCGTCTATGTACTTAATTTGCAATAAATAAATGGTCTGACTCTCCTATAATAAACAATTAAACAATAAATCAGGCATACAGTAATTAAGACAGAAATATCAGACATCAGCAAACATGCAGAAGGAAATATAATGCGCTGCTGTATTAAACAGCATGTTGTTACATTTAATGTTATCGGGGTAAATGTGACAGGCTCTTTAATGAGTTCACAGCAGTAATAAAACACTAATAACCAGCTCCGTTAATAGCATAGCAACCTGTTCTATTTTTCACAGCGTCAGGAATTAGAAACACGGCTGCACCACGTCTGTCTTCACTTTCCGTTTCTTGTTAAACCTGCAGCGCCTGCTGACAGATGCCGGGCCGGACTCCACTGTGTTTCTAACATCGGGCTACTTCAACCTGACCCGGGCGTACATGCGGCTGGTGCTCGGGGCTGGAGCCAGCTACCGCATCCTCACCGCCTCCCCCGAGGTCAACGGGTTCTTCGGAGCCAAGGGCATCGCTGGAGCGATCCCTGCAGCTTACATACACATTGCCAAACAGTTTTACAACCAGGTGTGCCGGCTGGGCCATCAGGAGAGAGTACACCTGCACGAGTACCACAGATCGCAGTGGACCTTTCACGCCAAAGGTGGGATGAGACAAAGGCGCACATGCACCTGTGTAGTGCTGCAACTGACTATCATATTCCTCTGTCGATTAGTTTGTCAGTTAATCCTTTAGTGTGTAAAATGTCTGAAAATATGCCCAAATCCAAAGTGACGTCTCCAAATTACTTATTTTTGTCACACTCAACACTCCAAAACCAAAAGATATTTAAATTACAATCATATAAAACAGAAAAGCAGTGACAATATTACATAAATCTGTGAGCAAACTACGTGTTTTGCACCATGGTCACATGATCAGCAAAAGGTGTGTGCTTTCAAAGCTACGTGATGTAAACATTCACATTTGTAAGTGCAACATCTGTATGTATAGAAAGCACCAAGCATAATAGTTTTTACATTTGAAACGGAGAATATTTGGTGTTTTGTAGCGGCTGCTGGAGCCATTCGAGTTCGTCTGGACAATGTAAGAAAGCGTGGAGTTTGGGAGCTGTTATTTCTCTGTCGACTTAATTCTAACTAAACTAAATCGATATACCGGTTATCTCCTTGGTGTTTGTTTTGACTTGTGGGTTATTTACTCCAACTTGTAATCATCAAAAAGAAGACATTTTCGTAGTCGGGGAGCGTGAGGTGAATACAAACTTGATGGCATGATGTTGGAAGTAGACCTGTTGAGAAACGGGGGGGGAAAGCGGCTTCTAAAAACAATCGTAGGATAAACACAGGACTACGTGCTCTGTTCAGTAGAGCACCGTGGACGTGGACACTGCGTCTCCTAGCAACGCTGGCTCTCATAAACTCCCGCTCAGAGGCCGGAGGGGCTTCCACAAAATGTCCGAAAGACAGAGAAATTTGCACACTGGCCGCAGCATCGATGTAGTGAAGAGAATTCAATTTCCTGTTTTTTTTTTTTGTTTTTTTTTACTTTCTGTGGAGCGATTGACCGACTGTTTCAGCTCAAACTCCCACATCAACATGGCTTACGAGAGGTTACAGCGTAAGCCAGGCTTGTGTGGCTCAGTGGAAATAACAAAACATATACTGTAACTGTCACTGTTCTCCTGTCTGCTCTGCTGTTCTTCTTGTGGTCACAGTGGTATTTAGCGTGAGAGAAGAGGGCTTGTACAGTCATCCTGTCATAGCCTTAGGACAAGGATGTGTACACTCACTCTCTCTCATTCTTTGTGGTTTTGGATCGACGCTGGGGATTTCTGCATGTGCTTCCTTTTTAGTTGTGGTCTAGGCCGACACAAATCCCTGCTGGAAACTGCCCTCTGAAGCATTACCTCCTCACTGGCTCACGCCGCGTTTTTCCTCTCCTACAGGTCTGTGGTATTACCTCCAGGGGAAGGATCGGCCTTGCCTCACTCTAATTGGCTCCCCTAATTTCGGTTACCGCTCAGTTCACCGTGACCTAGAGGCCCAAATCGCTATAGTAACGGAGAACGAGGAACTGCAGAGCCAGCTGCAGCAGGTCGGTCTCCTTTAAGTGCGGCCAGAAATGATGATGAATGACTGCGTAACTCTTTACTGAATATACACCTGTACTTGAAACTGTGTGCCTCTCAGGAGCAGGAGACGTTGTACCAGCGCTCCACTGAGGTGTCTGGCTCCACGTTCGAGCGGCCGGACCGCTACGTCAAGCTGTGGGTGAAACTAGTGACTCCCCTTATCAAGAATTTCTTCTGAGATGCTACCAGGTGGTGACACACAGCCATCAGCACACTCACTACATCAAAAGTATTCATATATGAATGTTGGTTTATTACAATATGAGAGCAGGGGCTTCTTATCCAAACATAAGTTACATCTCAGGCCGGTCTGTTACAGACTTTCTATTCCAATATTAACGAGCGCAAACAAGTCTTTTAAAATCATGACTCAGACTTTTCCATCTTTTAGCTAGTACTATGTTGTTTACTATACACACTAAACATCTTTACAGCTGTTAGCTGTCACAAATAATAATATATGCACATGTATTTGCACACAAGGATTATTTTTATTACTGTTTTTGATTCATCAATTAATTGTTCTTTAATTTTTTTAATTTATAAAATATCAGATAATGGTGTTTAGATTGCTTGTTTTATCCGACAAACAGTCCAAAGCCCCAAATGATATTCCGTTCACCATCATGTTACTTGAAAAATAGCGGTTAATGGACAAATCCTGTCTCCTAAACTCTACATGCGTCTGTTATGAGTGAGAATATATATATATATACACACACACACACACACCATACAGCATAAATCATTTCAAATATTACAAATATGTGCTTAGCTGACAATAAAAAGGCCAAACTTTAAAAGTAAGTTGTAATAAAGCAGAATTTCCCTTTTTAAGGCATGTTTTACATTTCCCTGCAGTTGAGCATTGTTTCAATTTTTTTATCTGCAAGTTTTGCAGCGTAGACAAAAATTCAGCCCTGAACTTACTGTACTGAAACGCGCAGACACACGGGAAAACAGGCTGTGGCTTCTTAGAAATGCCTGCAGTCATTGTGGTGAGTCCCACATCGCAGGTCCCGTCCTCGCTTTCCCAGCAGCCCAAATCACCAGAGTCAGAGCAGGGACAGCGTGTCGGCTGATTCACTCCCGTCAAGAAGTGAGTCAGCGCCGTGTTATGGTAATGATCTGACACTGTGGTCTGTGTTACCGTGAGTCCTGTCAGGACACGGCGAGGTGAAGTCGGCGGGTTCATCGGCCCTGAAACGCAGTCAACACTGAACAAGTTCATGTTGAAACGATAACGTTTTTTGTGTGAAAATATATGGGATGTTTAAGACGCATAGAAACATCAACTACTTGCTCAGAACTCGAGATGTAGAAAAAGGGGAACATGTCAAGGTTGTTGTGGGCTTTTGTTGTTGTCGTTGTTAGTTTCTCAGAAGAGGAAGTGTCACATGCTGGATAATGATGGTAAGTGGGCGGCTTCTTATCGCTACCTGGACAGAGTTGTCAGGAAAAAAAAAAACAGGTTGAGTGATCTGCTGCCAGAAGGAAACGGATCTTTTTTCAGATCTTGAAACGCTATTCACAAATATGCTCGCAGCAGATATGAAAACACCTCTCAGACAATAATGTGAGCAGGAGGTCATTTAGGCTCGTTGTTGAAGAATGCTGAAAAGACTTGTGGAAGTCCCGGCATCATGACGCAAACACAGAGAGGTTGGCCCTGCGAGACTCCTCAGAGAGCTCAGGCTAAAAGGTCGTGTTAAAAAAAAAAAGAAATGTTTGTCACCTATTTTTAAAGATCTGTGTCTTTAGTAGAAACCATTGGGATTAATGCTGAAAGACACAGAGATGGGAGAGAAGTCAGAAAGTATTGGTCTTTTCAGGGAATTTATTTATAAGAAAACGCCGGCCTTATCCTTTTATGGATTTGTTTCTGTTGTGTTATAACCTTTTAACATATTGTATAATTTAATGTCCAAATGGATGAGAGGGTAGCTCTTACAGCTTTTCAGGTCTGAACCTCAGCGGCATGTTCTTGACATTTTATTTTTTGGTTGTTCATTTATCAGGCAAAATGCAGATAATCATTGTTACTAAGGCAGAAGAAATGAAACAAAAGAAAACCATTTATTGGGCGTCCAGCTGCAGGTAAAAAAAAAAAAAAAGACCATAGATTTCAGACATTTTATTCCCCTCGTTTTTGTCCCAAAATTTGTTTAATTCTTGTATTTTTGCATCACATTTTCTTTACTGCTTATCTCTCCCTTTTTTTTGTTTTGTTTTCCCTCCTGACAGGAAAAAAACAAAAAGCGACCTTCCAACAATAGCTTTGCCGGTTAAAAGGATAAAAAGAAAACAACCTTATCGGCAGCGCAGCACTCGTCTATTGTTAGAAAGTAGTGACCGCCGGTTGAGCAGCCTCTTCTGAGGGACAGCAGGGTTCAGATACAGCTGATATCACCATGTGTCCTGCCTGCCCTCTAGGGGGGAAAATTAGATTTCCCATTGTGGTTTCACACATTGAACTATCCTCATGTGACCCATCAACAGTTACGACCAAATTTATCTGCTAAGAGTGAAAGATGAAGGAAAGACTTTTACCTGCAAACGTAAGAATAAAAAGTGTTAAATCAAATGTCCTTGCATTTAAATGTTTTCCTTTATTTGATATTTTCATAAATAAATGTGTTTTTGTGAGTTGTACAAAACGAGCAAGGAGATATGTCGCCTCCATCTACCATCTTTGTTTGGTTTAAGACTAAGAGATGCAACTTGGGGAAGTTATTGTGCAGCAGCCTGAATGTTTTTTTTTTTTTTTTAAACCTCGCCATCTTCCAGAAATTAAACCGATGCCTGCGACTTTGGCATAACGATAATGTGACAAACTGAGGCTAAATTCTTTCTACCAGCCTTCACATCACAAACCACTGATTCACTCGTACCAGGCGTTGTAGACAAAATACCGAACATGTCTTTCTCTCTGTGTTCACGTTGAGCAGGTGGCTTGGTTTTCTTCAGTCCTGATGGTTGACGGTCTCAGTGGAGGTCGGTCCGCCGCTGCAGACGGGACAGTCAAACGCACTCAAGTATCAGCAGCATGCTGGGCGTCTTGAGCTTCCATCTTGGCCACAAAGTGACTCGCACACGCAGGAGATGCATTCTGGGGGTAAATCCTCTTTTAATTTAAACTCCGTTAGATCGTTTGTTTAAACACTTGATGTCATCACACTGTGGATTTCTGGTTTTTACCTTTACAGGTACATGTTGCATGTATAAGATAGCAATAGACTTCATCAGTGAATGTCCCTGATGTTTAATTAAGGCTGTGACCATAAACAGACATTACAATCCCTTGAGGAGCCTTAATAACAGTTTATAAGAGCTCTTGCAGTGAGTTTGCAGCTCTGCCTACAACAGTAATCAAAGCTAACTGTACAGTTTGTGTGTTTGTAAATTAAAGGACGATGTGAGTTTTTAAAATGACTTTAAATGTGTGATACTTTGCAATTATTGCAGGTAAAAAGATTTTTTTCATTTTAGGCAGAATCAGATTTGTAAACCAAATATTTAAATCCATGTTCGTATGAACAGGATATAGCGTTGCCTACGTTTGAATCTTTCTATAAGAAAACACTTCTGAGGATGTAAAATTAGCTTTAAGTTCACAAGATTATTCTTTTTTAAAACCTAAACCTGACCAATTACGTGTTTATTGAAAGCCAACATATCGCCATATAAAGCTGTTATGGTGAACTTTTAAGCAAACACTTATTGCAGTTGTTTACACATCCGGCAGTTATGAAGCAACATTATTCATTAGTCGCCTGATGACTCTATTCGCTCTGTTTTTGGTCTCTTCCAACTCCCACAAGGGGAATGTCCTGCTCATCACTCATCTCCTTATCGAAGGAACGACTTAAAATCTGACAGCAGCGTGATTGCTTCAAACGATCAGGTATAAGAGGAGCAGCGGTGTGGATAAAAAGGTGATCTGATGTACATAAGAGATTGTTTCCTGACAAGTCAAATGAAAAACAAACCAGAGTTGAATGTTCCACACTTTTAATAAGGCAAAACAATAAATTACAAGAAATCTACATAAATATTTATGCATTACCTTCATTTGAGTACTTTGACAGAAGACCAACAGCAGTAAGAAAACAGGCTTAGAAAAAAGCTTTTTTTATGGCAAATAAACAATTACGTCCGGCGATCCACATGAGATCAGGATGCGTTTGCCAGTAAATATCTTCAAGTGTTTCAGTAGAGGATGAGGTTTAATCCTTGTCTGGAAAACAGACCTCAACTGATGGAAAGAGACTGATTGTAAACTAAGTGTTTTAGGCTCTTCTGAAATGTATCTCAATCACATTAATGTATGTGATTCATTTATCAATTTGTTGTAACTCCCTCCATCGTATTCTACTGTGTCTCCTCACGTCCATCTACAAACAAAACTAATGTTTGAGTGTTACGCTGAACACATCCTCACTGACTGTATTTACATGCACAAAATATTCTCTGGTTTTAGACAATAATCCTACTAAGCTGTTTACATGCAGCCGGCTGTGTTTGACTGGGGTCCACGCCATAACATGTCATTTGTTCCGTCAAACTAATGAAAAGTGGAACAGCTGCTTCAGCCATTCTGCTTCTTTGTGGTATACTAGTGGTGGCGAACTTGTTCTGCAAACTCAGCATCCTTCTTTAAAAAGGTTGGCGTTGCAATATTTGCGTCCAAAAACCTATTGAAATCATTCAAAATGTTTCAAAAGTAGGTGTGTTTCATCTTCTGAGCAGAAATGTGGGTTTTTCTTTTGTGCATGCAAACTTCAGGAAAACCCCACCTGATATGCATACTCTGAATGCTCCTAAAACCTGAAACATATCAGAATATCCTATGTCTTAATCAGAAAATGCTACATAAAGCTTAATTCGGACTATTCAAACAGAATACAAGACCTGTATCAAATTTGGAAAAATCATCATATTCGGAACAATAGTGGAAAGTTAGTGTGCATGTAAACGTAGTCATTCTGGCTGAAAACAGCCCCTGCTCTCCAATTGAGATGTTTGAGTATCTACAGAGACTCGTTGACCAAACACTGTCTGTGTGAAGCGGCTCTGAGGTGAGTCAGACACATTTCAACAGTCATTACGGCAGATTTAAGAGTCCTAACCAGAGCGTCGACACAGGACTGCAGGAGTAGAGTGTTGAAAGGGAGATGTTTGAGGATAAAAAAAAAAGTGAGTGAATCATTTCATCTCTAGACAGGAAATGAAACTTGGAACATAAGGTCAAACCTGTAGAGAGTGGGGTGTCAGTACTTAAGGTGACAAAGGAAGAGCTTCTTTAAAAGCTGAATCCTTTGTGGCAGGTCCAGGTGTCACTGCAGCAGGAGTGTCAGGTCCACATCCTGGCAGCTTCATTAAGTTTCAAAGTTCAATCCTCAGCAGCTCTACAGCCCCTTCAGAGACGAAACCTTCTTCTTCCGAGCAGCCAGCATCTCATAGAACGGGTCTTTGCTGATGGCAGCTCTGCAGGTGGAAGAAGATGAAGGAGGATTAGATAACAAGACCTCCAGGAACTCGTCATACTGATCATCTGCAGGAGAGGGAGTTTAAATGTGGCTCACTTGATGCTGTTCATCCATTCGTCTTTCTCCTCTGTGGTCGGGGCGGAGATTCTGTAAAAAGTGTGGTTTCCCTCGACGACGCGGCCGTCTGCCTCCGTCTTGCAGGCCTTGATCACCTGATCTTTGTGGTCTGGGATGTAGAGCTCAAAGCAGTTCTGGGGGAGAGAAGAACAAACAAGATGAGTCAACAGGCAACATCTGAAAAGCGGAAAAAAACATTGGGTATATTTTGAGTCGGCAGCAATAATTCGATTTCTGATAATATAAAGAAAGAATCCAGGCACTAATCTTCAGATAACGGATTTGATGAGAAAGATGCAACTCTGTATCTGCCAACACTGGACATGTTTAAAAAGGGGAAAAAGTATTACGCTACTAAAGCAACTAATGGATATCCCACTGCAACAGATGCAAGATACTTACAGAAAAAATGAGTCAATTATGTGACAAAATGCTGCAGAAAGAAAAGAGTTTACTGGTTTCTTGGAATCGTCAACTTCTCTGATGCTCAGGTTTTCCAGTGGAATAATTCCTCTGGGTTCCTTATCCTAATAAACAGCAGAGCAAGAAAATACAATATGAGAGAGTAAAGTACTTACTTAAGCCTACAAACAGTATTTAGCAATGTTTCTTCTCTTATGCCTCGAATATAGCCAAACAAAGTACTTACAGTTGTGTATTCAAAGTAGTAGAGGCAGTTATCTGTGAGAATAAACCAGCGTCTCTTCCAGGTTTTAACTCGTCCACCTGAGAAGAGATTACAGGTGAGATACGACTTCAGCAAAGACAGAAAACGTACGTTGTTGGACTTCACGACGACAGCATCAGCAGGTTAAAGCGAGCCGACTGAGTGCAAAGATGAAAGCTGAGGTTAAAACTCGGGTCCAGAAGTTGGAAACATATATGAAACAGTTTCTTTATACTTTTTTTGCCCCCCACACATAGGTGTGTAACAGCATACAGTGCAGGGTGAAATTTAATCCAAAAGTGAATTCTTTATTTTTAAATCAAATTGTGATGATGCACACAGCCTGTGGGGGGGTGCAGCTCAGAAGCAAAGCAGTGCATTAAAAGGTGGGGAGTTTAAGGGTACGTACCTCCTGGAGTCAAAACCCATGAAACACAAACAAACAAGAAGAATGTCAACAAGAGTATTAGGAAAACATACTTGCATACAACACAAGTTTGTCCTCGTCATGTTAAAGGTGCTGTTACAGATCCAGTCCACTAGAGGGCCCTCCAGCTCACAGTGAATGACTGATGCAGGCTGAATTAATTCAATTAAAAAGGTAACTATTTTACAGCACATACCGAGTTTGAGCAGCCATCCTTCTCTGTCGGGGTTGAAGAAGGTGTGTGTGAGGTCGTTCCCATCGTCCTCTGGGATCTTAAAGGGCTCATTCTTGATGCTGTCGTACAGGTTCTACAGAGAGCGGAGAGGTGAAGGTGATGAAATGTAACACTGGATTTTTTGGGAGGCATATGAGCATGAATATAGGCAGGATATTTCCTGGGAGTCCTGCTCCATAGAAAACTAACAAAAAAGTAGAAGAGCAAAGATTGTTTTTGCATCTCTTTGTGGGCAATTTTTCTATGAAATGGATCTTTTGAGTGTTTTCTTTCTTTTGAAAAGCTCAGGTTTTCTGGGAGGCCAACATATAGTCTATAAGTGAAGATGATACAGTTAAAGACATTGACTAATGCCAAGGTATCAATAACATTCAAGATGTACCGAAACTTCACTCATTTCTCAGATAACTACTCTCAAATCACTATATACCACTAGTTCAAAGATTAGTGTTGAGCTTAAGTCTAGATTTAATAATGATGCTTCAGTGTGGTGGTGACACAGTGGATTTATGTTTAGCAGTGTTTCTTCACAGTGAGACCGTCCAGGGTTAAACTACCAAGCAGTGAGGTTGCAGGTACAGAAAATGCTTTAGATCAGTGCTACCTTTTCATGCCGAATTCATTCAATTGTTCCTTCTGCGGTTTTGTGAGTAAATTACACCTTTTACTGCACTTTGGCACAATTCATCAAGGTAAATAAAACCACAGCTTTTGTAGTAGTGGCTTTTTCTGTGTTACAACCCTGTACACTTTGTTACTATCCAAATGTATCACAGAGGGAGATGTGATTTGAGCCATTATGTTGTATTAGGAGAATAAACTTCTCTCACCCTGAGTAGCTCCTCCGGCAGGTCTCCTCCATCGTTGATTCCTCTGTTCATCGCTGTGAATCTCTGAACGGAGGGTTTGTCCTTTACGTTAGGGTTGTGTAGACTGGTGTTCAACATGATCACAGCGAACGACAACACGTAACAGGTATCTGTGAAACAGACAGAGTGTGTGTACCTTTTCAGGACTTGACCGATAAAATAACTAGTTATACGCTACGCGACGGCTGGAAGTGAAAGTGAAACTTGATTTTTATTTCTGGCTGCCATGATTTTATCCTCCCTCTTCTGAACACACATGCTTGTAAAAGGGAGTGGTTCCTTGGCACTGTCTCCTAGTGCTGCTCATGGTGGGAATTGTTGGGTCTCTGTGAATAAAGAGTCAGTCTAGACCTGCTCTATATGAAGAAGTGCCACAGAGGTAACATTATTACGATATGGTGCTATATAAATAAAACTGAATTGAATGTACCTGTGCTCTGAAACACTCCGGGGTTACAGCGACAGTACCGCTGGGCGAACACCTCCATCATGCGGTCGATCTTCTGAGCCTCCCCGGGCAGCCGGAAGCTCCACAGGAACTGCCTAAGAGCCTGGACCAGGTTCAAGTCTGAGAACTCGTGTAACTCCAGGAAGGCGTGCAGAACCTCGATGTTGAAGTCGTCTCTACACGACACGCGCGGTCCCACACAAACACACACACCCACATGCACACGCACACATGGGGGAGTAAACAGAAGGAACACAGGATCAAGAACTGAACTGAGCTGAGCTCACTGAGCTGGCAGCTAAAAGTTGGATGAGATACGATGAGTCAGATAATAACAGATTAACAGATGATCTTTTAGTACTGATAATGCACCATAAGCTCATTTATCATTTAGATATATATATATATATATATATATATATTAAAAAAATACAGTATATTAATGAGGCCTGATTTGTATATTAGGATTATCCTTTTATATTTTTTTAAATGGCTTCTCTGGCAGTGTTATTACTTCTGATGAGGGTTAGGCCATTTTCACAGAACGTGTCACAGAATGAGAAGCACAAGTGTAAATAATAAAATTCATGATGGCTGAATTCCATTTAGCTGCTTCAGTTTCAGGGTCCTGGTGTGCATGCTGACTCACGGTCTCACTGGGACACCAGACATAGTAAATGTTAGCTACATCTGGACTTCTCCTGTTGTCACAAGTCAAAGTGACTATTATTTGGAAGGGACGTTGTTAGCATCACTGACCTCTCCCCGAGGTAGTCTCCAATAGCTGTCTTATTAAGCCCCTCCCCCTTGTAGAGAAACTGACCGATGTCATCGCTGGTGTTTTTCAGCAGGGCGCTGTCAATCAAGAAGCGGATCCCCTGAGGGAGAAAATGACAACACACACACACACACACACACACAACCTAGTCTGAACATCGCACGCTGAAAATACAAATACATCGAATGTGAACTTCAGAAAGAAATACGTTTTTGTCCAAGTGATCACACGTATCACTTATTTTAATTCAGACAGGGTGTCAGTTTCACCAGATTTAACATTAATCTGGAGTTGCAACCGCCATCAATTAATTGTTATCAGTTTGTTTTTAGAAAACATACCAAAATTCTCTCGTTGCAGGTTCCCCTAGGCGAGAATTTGCTTCTTAAAGGCGTCATCTTGGATTGGGGAAACTGGGACGGACATTTTTCTGTATTTTCTGAGTTTTATAAGTATTGTTTGTTCTGTAAAACCGATAAAATAATCAACCTATGAAAATAATTGTTTATTTTCCCTACACCTATCTGTTACAGGAAGGAGGGCAGAGCCTGGTTATAGATTTATTCTCACCTTCTTGGGGTCCATATTGAACTTCTTTCGGCCCATGGCCATCTGTTTATTCCTCTGCATGCTTTTCCTAAAAAAAAGATTAAACCAAACAGAATCTCAATAAGTGGCTTTGCAAACACAAACACACTGTCAGTGTGTTAATTCACACCAAACCCACTGAGGCTGAAACAATTTTTGATGGACTATTCAATTTGTTAGATTTGTCGATTTAATTAACATAATTTGGATCATTTTAGCTATTCATCAGGCAAAAATTCCAAACATTCACTACTTTCAGCTTCTCCAATGTGAAGATTCGGTGCTTTTCTCTGGTTTATATCATTTTAAACTGAATATCTTTGACTGTGGAGATTCACACTCGACCTTAGGAACATGTATCACATATCACAGCCTTCCTCAGCTGAAGAAGGTGAAGCTTTCGACACAGTTGAAAGTTCCGAGAATAGCTAAGTAAGTGGACCTTGTGTTTAGAATATTTAGCGCTGAATATCTTTGAACTGTTGAAGACTTTGCCCCATTTTCTCACATTTTTGAGACTAAGCGATCATTAAACTAAATATTCGACACGTTAATACAACATTTAGTTGCAGTGGGCTCTGTTACGAGTGTCAGGCACATTCTTTTGTTCATTTTCCCCATGAATGCACCTCCACTAAAACAAAAGGCTGAGTGGACCATAGCTGCCCACACACAAGCACAGAAATGGTTGTTGATAGACCCTTTACCTCTCTTCAGTCAGGCCCAGGTTTTCAATCTCATTGGTCACCTCTGCTATCTCATCCTTCAGCCGCTGAGAGCAGACAGACAGGGAGAGGAGAGTGATGAAACAGAAACGGAAAGGAAACAACAGACGTGATATTTGTGTGACGTCTGACCCTTCACATAAACCTCTGCAGATGTTTTGATCTCTCCGTCAGCACAAAGCATTACACATGGTTACAGAAAAGGAAAAAGAAAAAAGTGCAGACATGATTCACTCTTTCTCGAGGCAGACTCATACTTGCTGTCTGCATGAGTTTTGTGGAACAGAAAACCCTCTCTGGGAGCTGTAGCACCTGTTCTGGGGTCAGAGCTGACCACCAGTCCCCCCCGCTATCCCTCTCCCCTGTTCTGACCCAGATTTATCAGCCAGCTACCCCCCTGACTCCCTCCCGGGTCTGTTTGAGTGTCACACTGGTGGAGAGACGAGAATGTGCAGGATCAACGTCTTTGGCTTAGCGGAGCTGCTCTGGAGGGCTCAGAGGCACAGAGGTTATGGGAGGAAAGAACAGAGGAGGGAAGCAGCTGGAGAAACACTGAGGGCAGCAGAAAAGATAATGAACGAAGATAATTATAGACGAGGCCGGCGTCTCACATTATGCTCATCTACAACTCCCCCGTGAGAGTGTGAAAACCAGGTAAACAAGGTAAATAACTTCACTCGTCTGGATTGCTCCATGTGCGTTTCCATGGTTACACCCCTTTTTAAACAGCGTCCTCCTTCACCATTACTGAAATATTTCATGGTTCATTACCCATCAGCCCCCCAGGGCAAGACAGGACGGGGCTTAGAGGGGAGAAGCACCGAACGAGAGTCGGCCTTGGTAATAAACTCCATCAGTGTATTCGCAGAGCCGCGCTGCCCCGAGGGCGTGTTTGTGTTTGTGTTTTGGATGCCCATCATGCTGACTGAGGACAAGGGATGGGGTTTGCTAGCATTTTATCAAATCAGAATCCTGTTCTGAATCTGCTTATCAAATCTAAACCCCTTATTGAATCTTTGGGGTAGTTTGCTTCTCTGTAACAATTATGTACTATTTTTATTTCCCGCAGTATTATAACTAAACCACGGAGAACCTGCAGTGTTGAAAGGGTGGAGGGCTTTCACCACATATTCTGTTACTGCTCTGTGTCACAGATTAGTTTCTGGACGGTCATGTCACCCCTTTGATGCGAGTACTCTCCTCCAAATATTGCATTTCGTAGTCATTTTGTTGACTTGTGAAGCGAATCCACTCTTTGGAACATTTATGGTTCAATCAGTCAGTCGTGTTATAATTTGAAGTTATTTTTAAGACGATTGATTTTTCTGTTGATCAATGAATGGACAAATTGTTTCAGCTCTAATGAAAATAATCATTAGTTGCAGCCCTAAACTCAACTATATTGGAGGTGGATGATATTAGTCGCCAATATATACATGAACTTCCTGTTCATGAGGATAAGGCCAGATAAATAGCTGACACCCACAGTCCCGCTAATTTATTTAAGGCTGTAGGGGGGAACTGAGTCAGGGGGGGGGGGGGGTGAACGATCATCTACTGTGAATGCGTACAGTAACGCTCTGGTGATCTTACACCTTTACCCTCTCCCTCACACCTCCTAGGCACACTGGTCTGGAAAAGGGAGGCACAAAATCTACTCAAGGACACGGAGAGATGAAAGAACAACCTGAACAATGTGATGTTTGGACAAAGGGGGAAAAAAAACTGGAAAAGCACCATGTGATGATTGATTTTGTCACCTTCAACTCCCTAAAATAATTCAAAAGGTTTAAAAGGAGGGTTTCACAATATTTCATAGTCATATATGAAATGAGAATTTTACACAGAAAAGACTAACTTCAGAAGCTACTCACTTGATTTGTCTAACTCAGACTGCCCTAGCCTCATATTTACTTCAGATAAACTTGATACATTTTTGCACAGAACAAGGACTGTGGATTTTGTCCCCCCTATGTTTTAAAAACTGTGAAGCTATCACTTAAAAGATGAAATGTTAAAGAGAAAGAGACCACACAGGCACAGGGTTCACAGCAGATGAATTCAGCTTGTTTAAAGTTACACAAAGGCAAATAGACAAGAGGTGTGTGTGTGTTTTGTTACTTGTATATCGTGCAGTAGCTCTTGTTTTCTGCGACGGATGCTTTCCAGCTCCTGTCTCTCCTCTGGACTGAGGTCATCAGGCACTGAGGAGAGAAGCACATGTAGCACTCAAATACAGAGATCAAATATTCTCTCTCACACACACAAACGTACCAAAGGAAGAAGAGAGACTTGAGAGTCCCACAGCTCTGGGTCACTATGGCAACAAAATCTTTGATCCATCACATTACTCCCCAGCCCCCCCCCACATCCAAACACCAAAGTGGAGGATGAAATCAACCCTCTTTGTCTTATACAGATGTGCACAAACACGCACACTAACAAGCCGCAGCGTGATGACCTTTGGTCATAATAGGAGGAAAAAACAATAAAAATCCATTTTAGTTGCATCTTATAGCTGAGAAGAGCAACACTCGCATAACAAAAGTACAAATGATAAAATAGGCTGCTTTCGAGGCCATTTATACAAAAATGACAAAGTGATGTGACCAAGTGTTGTCAGAGAAGTCCACCAACAAACTTCTTTTGACTAAATACGAGGAAGCCCCAGACATGAATAACTAAGTCCAAATCCAAAATGTTGATGAACAGAATGAGAGGAAACTGCTAAATCTACAGGGTTGGTACTGATGATCTGCCATTGTACACTATACAAATAAAAATTTGCAAATGAAATAGTTAATCTAATAAATAACAGATGATTTAGGCTGTTTAGCACACATATTACTAACAGAGCGGGAATGATTAGTCGATTAATCGAAATAAGAAAGCTGGTTACTGCACTTAAATGTAAAGATTTCCTGCTTTCCTTGTCATTTATTACAGTAAATGAAAGTCTTTGGGTTTTAGACTGTTTGTCGGACAAACGAAGCGATTGGGCCACAATGGGCTCTGGGATATTGCGAAGAGCATTTTTCACATTTTCTTTGACATTTTATAGACAAAAACGATTAAATCGATAATGAAAGTAATCCTTAGTTGTAGCTCCAATTACAAATAAAAGAAGCAGATTTTTGCATCTGACTTTAAAATAAATTAAGATGACAAAAGTTGAAGAGAGGAAATGTTGGACAAAAGATCAGCTGTGTGGGAGGTCTGTGGTTTCGAAAAGAGAAAGTATATTTCCAACTGCAGTTAAAAAATTGCAATGTTACTTATTTACGAAACATCAAACGTCAAAAAACTGTTTGAAAATGGTTCATTAGACTGTACATTACTATGTATATTATATTACTTGTATCTGTTAGGCTCTAATGTCCATGCCGCCGTGCACTTAACACACCCTGAACTGTCCATGCCGAGTGTGTACGTTGATAGAACAGAAGGTCACGATATCTGCAGAGCAACGATAAGGTAAGGAGGGAAACATGGACCTGTCAGTCACTGACTTGTGGTTTTACTCAACAAAACTTGAGCGAAAAGGGAAAGATTCAACTCCAGTGACAAGAGAGTGAACACAGCAAGACGAGTTATAATGCTGATGTGCATATTTCATGTTTCATGTCTAAAACACATCTGTGCCGTCAACAATAATTGCTATTTCTCTCCCCTGGGTGCCTCATAATAAAGCTTCTGCTACGGCTACTTTCTGAGGCATGTGAAATGCTCGGCCCGGTGACAAAGGTGAAGAAAAAGCACCATTTATGCTGAGTAACAAGAAGCCACAGAGGGACATATCAAGCTGTGCTGCTGCTGCTATCTGCCTCATTAGAGGAGTCACGCTGCCTTCATGACCAAGTTACTCACTGTCAACCTCGCAGCAACAGAGGAAAGTAGCAGGGGGTTCAAATTTCATCAATACTTACAACATTTTATGATGCTTTTAGACTTTTTTAGACATATTAGACTCTTTGAACTCTAAACTAAATATGTAAAATTAAAAATAGCTTTTCACTGGCCAAAGAGCACCAATTTCTTACTATTAAAAACATTAACTGCGAGAAGAAGAGAAGGACAGAAGTCTGTTTGACCATATTAATGGACTTCTGGAGGTACTGAATCATAGCCAATCATTGTGGCTGTGGTGTGACCAAAGACTACTTCCATTATCGATTTACCAAAAAATCTAAATGTTTATCATACAAGACAAAAAAAAAAAAAAAAAAGGAAAACATTCACATTGGAGAGGCAATTGTTGCTTAAAGAATGACTTAAACTATTAACCCAGTTTCTAAATTGTTGCCGCTTGTTTTTGTCGATATTGTGCTTATCAATTAGTAAATTAATTGACTAATTGTTTCAGTTCTACAAATACAATAACTCCTATCGTAAGTCCAGGGGGTAAAAGGACTTTCTCCGGGCATGCAGACAACTGCGACTATGTACGAGGCAAATTCAAGTCCAAGGTGGTGTGACAGGTGCCACAGCCTTGGAAACTGATAGAAATTTACATACTGCAAACACACAGACAGTGACTGACACACACACACACACACACACACACACACACACACCACACATACCGCTCGCCCACAGAGAAAGGTTTAAGTAGGCCGGAGCAGCTCTTATTATAAACCTGAGGACAAGAATAACGCAGCTTTGGGCGCAGAGAGGGTGAAACTGGCTTTTCATTAAGACTGCAAGTGGATTTCTTTATGACGGCTTATGAAACAGCGATAACACCAGTCTCTCATGCAAACAAGCACACACATTCTGATGTAAACAACATGCATCTTCAGTCTCCTCAACCGGCTGCTCTGCATAGTCTCGAGGTCACCGAGTGTGTGTTTGTGTTAGCAAGTAATGGGACACCTTTTCGTACCAATGCTACTGATTACCAGCTGCTGTGGCCTGAAGTTAACTCTCTGTCCTTCTACTTTCATTTATGCAACAAATTATACTTCCTCCGAACACACAATGACATATGCAAAATTAAACCACACGTAGTGTCTGTTCTGACTGGGTTTTCGGCTCTCAGGAGGTTTCTGAGGAAGCCGTGACGACACACACACACACACACACACACACACACACACACACACACACACACACACACACACACACACACACACACACACACACACACACACAA
>JAVQJF010089016.1:0-34809 GCA_036023855.1 Gadopsis marmoratus
CAACCTCTGTAGGGTCCAGGTGTCGCCTCATGCTACCAGGCGTGACACTGACTCTACCCAAATGCAAAACTAGTGAAAACAGTCAGAGAAGATGAGGAGAAGAAACAATGTCAGTGGCCTCCCCCTGTAAAACCATTCCTGTTTTGGGGGTCGTCTCATTGTTGCCCCTCTAGTGCACCTGGTGTTAAGCAGCTGAAACTGATTAACAACCCCCGCTGCTACTTAACTGACCAGATCAATATCCCAGGAGTTTAATTTACTTGATGCTATACTCTGCTTAAATAGTGTTGATTTTATTGAGCTGTGTATATACATATTTATTTTGTGTATATACACACACACACACACACACACGGCCCTTGTTACTTTGTAATCAGTAATCCAGTTTTACACATGTACACAGTACCAGTTCATCCCATTTTCTACTAAATCTACATAGTGTGATAAACCAAGTCGTAATCTTTCTTTTTGCCTTGAACCATATTGCTCAAAAATTTTTGAATATCCAAACTAAAAAAGTCATGAAGGGAAATGCAACAGAATATCAATTGCCTTGTGTACATTGATAACATTACAATCTTGTAAGCAATCTAAAATGAGCCTCTCGCTGCTCACACAGCTTACTCAGTTCTCTGAATGCAGCTGGAGCATCGATCTGTTAATATTCGATACAGTTATCTTATCTCAATAGCTCTTACTGTGAATAAAAATTAAACATGAGTGGAAAGTGGAAGCCATCAGCAGCCACTCATGGGTGAAAAGGAGACAGCGGACTTCTCTAATATGTATCGATGGTTGTTTTTACTGAATGGAAATTCCAGCAGACAACTCACCTCTTCTTGGCTGCCTCAATGAGCTTGATTTTCCTGCCATTGATTTCCTTTCCAGACAGTTTCTCAAGGGCATTTTTCAGATCACTGTAAGAGGCAAACTCAACAACCCTGTAAAAACAAAGCATGACAGTATTAGTTACAATCTTAGAGCTGATGTTTTTTTGTCATAAATTGTATGGCAATTTTCCTCAAATTGCAAACATAAGCTTGGCATGGTGTACACAGTGATGTTCATTAGGCAGTTAATGCTAACAGAGATAATAATCTTACCCTTCATTGAGCTTGGGGCGATGTGCGTCTGCAAATGTCACTTCTCCAGCTTGTCTCATGAAATCTTTCAGGTCCTACACATGTAAACATCAGTCAACTTACGGAGAGGCTCACGACACAAGCACAGCCTGAGACATAAAACAGGACTGATTTACCCAAAAAGAGAGATGGTTAGATTTTCTGAGAACTAAACAGGCTACAGCAGATAAGGAGGATGAGTCCAAGAACCTCAGAGACTGTTTAATAAGCCAGTCCTTCAACATCATGTGTTTTACAAAAGAAAACAAAACCTTAGAAAAAAAAGGTATAATGTGTGCCGATTTAGATATCAACCAATTTCGACATGTGCTACTAGTGGACACTGAGTATTTACAACAGCTTTGAGATTCTTGGACCCACTGCTCATTAAAACTACAGAGACATGAGCACCATCTGCATGAACTGAACTGCAGTGGCGCCACTTGGGCAGCATTTGGCATTAAGAGCCCCATTCTCCCTGACAAGGAGGGCACAGGGCTCCTCGCCGGGACCGCCCCTGTCTCAGCACCCCGCCTCAGTAAAGAGAGTGAACAGGGTGGAAGAGAGGAAACTACTACCTGAGAGCGAAACCCTTTGGGGTGGGCCGCAGGCTCTCCGAGCCCACCATAACCTCGGGATAACAGCAGATTATATCCATGGGCACCTGGGAGGAACTCACACTCTCGCTCGCGATGTGCGGGAACACCAGAGGGGGGAGGGAGAGGGGATATCGATCGATCGAAGCCCCTCAAATTAACGAACCATCGATCAATACGCCACCACCATCGACTCTCGCTCTTTCCTCTCCTTTCTCTCTGCCAACTCTGTTTCCTCTCTCTCGCTCTCAGCCACACACCAGGCGCCCCCCTGCCTTGGACAGGGGGCGTTGCGAGCGAGCGAAGGGGCCGCCAGCGCCTCTAGTGTGAAGCGAGCGCTCACAAGACCAGCAGGCATCAACTAGGAGTAGGACAGACTGGCTGACACCACAGGCTCAACCCAGACAGAAGGACCCAGAAGGGGTTAACTCCACCATAAGCGAGCTCTTCCATATGACACAACAGTCAGGCTGGCAAATAAAGGGGTGAAGAATTGGTTAAAATTTTTTTTAAAAAAAAAGAACAAATTAAGTGTTGTTATTTATCTTTGACTCATTACTACTTAACTGCATGAGACGCAGATTCATAAGAGTTGTGATTTGTAAAGTTCAATTTGGGTCTCATCACAATAACATGTTGACTGTTTATGCATGTTAACAATTGATTTGATTCCAGAGACATGAGTTTCTATGTTTTTAGCAGCATGGAAATTCTACAATTGTATGTGTATATTGTTGGAGACAAAATATTGGAGGTGATAACATTTGTGGTGTTGCAGCTTTTAGAGACTTGCTGTGTATAAAAAAACAAACATGTAGCAATACTAACCTGCCAGCTGACACGAGAGGACAAGTTCTCCACGATCAGGCGGTTCTCTGTGCGCATCGGAGGAGGGTTTCGACTGAAACAAAAAGAAAATGTATGTATGTATGTATATATGAAATAAACCAATGGAATGAAGTGTTCGGGTCACGAATCTTTAATGCAGTGAGCACAAGGTCGTGTTGCATTTTAAGCAAAATGTTGAATATTCCCAGATAATTTATAACAACCTAATTAAACTGGTTTACTTGGGACACTGACAAACGCTTAAACAGAGCTATGTGTTCCTTCTTCATTTTAATGACAGTAAGTAAAACTTGTCTGCTATCATAAAGCAGGTGAACTGTTACCAAAGCTGCGGGTGGTGTGAAAACGTTACCTCCGACTGTTCTGGGATCCTCGGCCGTAGCGATCGGAGAAACGTCCTCCTCCAGCGCTGCCTCCTCTGCCACGGCCGCCGCGCAGACGTACGCGGGCGTGCTCAATGGTCACCCTTGAAATGACACAAAAGGCTCTATATTACCACGGAAGCGGGCAGAGAGCAAGTGCGAAAGCAAAACTCACACAAACTCAATGATTATACATATTTAATTTACATCACATTTAACACAAGATAAACTCCTACCTTTCATTGCACAACTCTTTGCCATCAAGCTCATAAACAGCGTCTTCAGCATCTCTGGGGTCGTCAAACTCCTACAACAACAAAAAAACCCAAGACACTTCGTAACAATTGTGCTTCCTCGTGTGTCCCTCTCATTAAACCTGTGTGAGGAGGACCTCACCAAAATATTTTAAACATGGCAGTTTTGCTCCCTAGGCCTCGAAATGCACACACACCACGCAGAGAACCACCGTGACCCAATTGCAGATTGTCCCTGTTGTTTTCCCACCAGCCAGTCTTAATTATATACAGCTGTGAGGAACTCCTCCACAACAGCGTCCATCCAAAAAGGTCCATGCAAGCATCAATAGGTCTTTCGTGCGACTGCCATAGCAAAAGGGTCTGAATATTTATGTAAATTAGATGCAATTTGTTGATTTTTAACAAATTCTAAAACCCTGCCGTCGCTTGGTCCTTGTGGATTACATTGAGTGTATAAACAGGCCCATGTGTTCCATTACTCGGTGAAGTGTGCAAAGGAAAGGAAAGGGTCTCCACACTTTGAATACGCAGCAGCATGAGGACAAAGTCCTTGGGCAAGATATAACGTATTGGTGGAGCTGGTGTGCAGAATGCCCGTCCAAGGAACACGTCATTTAAACGCTTCCAGGTTTAAAACGGTCGTTGTGTGGGTGATATGGAAGAAAACGAAGGCCGTAAGTTGAACTCGACATGTACGGTGGATGTACGCATGTTGTCGGCGTCGTGCTCAAGAGAGCCGCACCGACGCACTTCCATTGTACGCGACTCACCACAAACCCAAAGCCCCTCTTGAGGTCAATATCTCGGATGCGGCCGTATCCTTTGAAGAACCTCTCCACGTCCTTCTCCCTGGCAGACGGGCTCAACCGGCCGATGAAAATACGACATCCACTCATGTTTGTTTTTTTTTTGTGGCAAACGTTATCTGCAAAACAGGCGTGAAGACAAGTGCGGTTATTCTAACGTATACAGATAACGGCGGATTTATAAATGCCCCGCTTCTGCTGGACGCCAGCGTTAGCCGGGTAACGGCGGGGCCTAGCTACCGCACTTTGCCCCGCCGCGCAGCGAGCTAATTTGCGCCAGCCGGGACAGGCGACGTTCATTTTAACACGCCGAGGACTGCGTGGCGGATTCCAGCAGACGCGTACATACCTTCACGTTGGTCCTTGTGGTATTTCCGCGCTGAATGTCGACAGACCGCAAACTCAAAAAGCAAACAAAATGGTGCCTCTGCTGTTAAAAGGAGGAGGCACGAAAAGGAGCCCACGTGACGTACACGGCCTCTTCTTCTTCTTCTTCTTCTTCTTCTTCTTCTTCTTCGAGGTTTAGCGGCAGCTGGTAGCTGCTAGTGGTGGAATAACCGAATCATGTTAGTGACTCAGGTCTTCACTTCCCGGGCACACTACTCACTTATTTTATAAACATTTTTCAAAAGCCTCTCGACGTCTTCAACTTTGTGCTTTGTGCCCTGTTAAGCCTGCGTTTACTATTTAATAAGATAAGAAGCTATTCTTCTTCTCCTTCTTCTTCGGCGGTAGACATCCAGGCGCATTACCGCCACCATGTGACGTTTACCGCAGCAGAGGCTCGGGATTGGACGGGAGAAAAACGAAACGCGTACATTGTTGTTGCGCAATGCGCATGCGCCAAAGTGAACGACTCACTCTCGGAGACGACTCGTTCCTACTCGCCCATAACAACAGAGTACAGAGTAGTTCAGTGAACGATGCGCTCTTGATCCGACACAGCAGCCATCTTCTGGAGTTAGTTAACTCCTGTGCAACGGACCTTTGGTTATTCATTTTGAATTAATTTGTGTCCGTTATGTGCTCTCCTTGTTCACAAAGACCGGTTGACGGAGGCTGACGATGCAGAAGACGAGGAAAACCGAAGTGAGGCGGTTAGGTTTCCGAAAATGACGTCACTCACTCTGCCGAATACGAGTTTCTATTAGTGCAGTTTCTAATTGTGACCACTAAGTGTCACTCAGACACAATATTGATGTACAGAGAATATGAATAGATCACATACTGTACAGTACAGTATATATATCGCTTAATTGGACTCAGCAGCAAAAACAGTATAACAGCAGGGGAAAAGACATAATAAACCACAAGTTGAGCAATAAATTGCATTTTTTTCATAATTGCAAGCATACAAAATTTATTTTGAGAAGTAATTAAAAACATACTATGGCTTTAAAGAGAGCTAAGCTCCTCAGGCAGGCAATTCTGTAGTCTAATCAAACACAGCAACATAATTCAGGAAGGAGATATGGATCAGTTATAAAAAAATAAACTGTGACGAACTTTGACCAAGAATACATATAACTTTGGATTGGTAAATGATTGAGTTGGTTTTGAAGTGGATAGAGCAGACATAGTACAACCCTATAGCCTACAGAGTTTTAAAGTGGTCTCAGACAAATGTACTACCTTACACACACTGGAAAAAATATCACACTGATGGTTACACAGTGACAGGATGTAGACTAGTGTATTCATTCAAGCTGGTATTGAACAGGAGCAGGATTTCCGTGTTCTTCCGGGATCTAATCCAAAAGGAAAATGGAATCCTATTCTTTTGACTAATACAAGCAGATACGCATTGTGATGGTGTTACAAGTACTGGTCTCGATATTTGACACAGAGCTAACTTCCAGACTGAAAAAGTGATCAACATTTTCCAAGAATTACACAGCGACAGAGGTCAACACTCTTAAATAATGACACATTATTGTCCACATTCAAAAGAAAGCTTTAATTAGAAAGTTATATACACGCTGTAAAATTAAATTAAACTTTATACAAATATTAAATTACTATCTTCACACCCACTACCATGTACAGAGGAAAAACCAAAGCTGAAAGCATTGAAACAAGGAACCAAGATGTGTACTTTTTTAACCTGTTATTTCCAGGGAAGCAACACCGTACAACAGTGCTTCTGAATGCAAAGTTAATTGCAGTTTTTTTTCTTTTAAATCCCATATTATTTAATGCCTTGTAGCAAAAGAGAAGCAAAGGAATAGTGAAATATAGGTGCTTATAGGTTCATCGTCATCATCGTAGTAACTGGAAAAGCTAGGGGAGGACAGAGAGAGATGGACATTCATTTAGTCGTGTCCACAACAAAAGTAAACATTTATCATTGATAAATACACAAAGACAGTTTTATGCATAGAATAGAAAAGAACAGAGTAAGGCCATTGGGAAAACTGAACACGTTGCAATACTGTAAAGCAACCAATGCAGAGGCTTAAGATTATACATCCCAAAACAAAAAAGAAAATGTACAAGTCTAAGGCAACATTCTGTTTGCATTAATAATGTAGCCGTTGACAATGACAGACAGCCACAAATGCCAGATAAGATTGAGAACGTAAATTCAGACGGGTTGCTCTGGGGGGCGGGTTCTCGAGCAGTTAAGCTTGAAAAGTAATTCTCAGGATCCATCGGAGTCATGCTGTTTCCAGGGTGACCAGCTCAACCACCAAAGCTTTTCAAGTGGCAATGAAAACAGAATGATTTCTCACAAAACAACACGACCCTCTCTTAAATTTGTACTTGGCGTTAGGCGGGTGAGTGAGTGTATGTGTCGGGGGCGGTGTGCTATATAACAAAACTTTTATCATTTCACTGCAACCAGTTGCAGCTGTGTCAATAATGCACAAGAGTGGATAGTCTTCGGTACAGTGTGAAGCTGGGCGAGAGCCATTTCCTCTAAGTCTCCTTGTGTTTTCCAGCCATTCAGCAGAACATGATAAATATTCTAGCTTGAGAGTAGATGAATAATACATACATTGTGTGGACTCGTAGCCTGAAGTGACGCTGATTTGTTCATGTGACTCATTCAGTGCTGGGAGGGATATTTTCCTATGAAAGACGGGGGCATTGTACAGCCAGTGGCTGATCCGAGGAGAGGCAAATCAGAAAATGGCTGTGTCGAGGCCTACCATTTGAGGACATGTCATCTCCTGCCTAGCTGACACACAAACACGCACAAACACACACTCAGATTCAGCAACTCAAAGCAAACCAAGCCACACACCAAACAATAAATACAATGGGAAGAAAATTAAACAACCATAAAGTTCAGTCATGTGCCCAGTCAAAGTGTTGAAAGACAACCCTCCTCAGCTTTCAGACAAAATGTGACATGTCTCCCTCTCCTTATACAAGGCAGGATGTATATCACAGTCCTGAAACCAAAACAACAATCAATCCCATTCATGCGACAGAAGAAGCACCTTCCAGATATTGGGAGCAGCTGGTAACAGAAAAGAAATGATAGAAGTGATACGGTGCTTCATAAGACGGCGCACCCTGCTTTTAGCTCTTGTGAAGTGGTTGTCAATCCCACCAATCCATATGCTAGACGCCACCCGGATACACAGATAGCAAAACAGACAGAGTGGGGTTCATGCTTCGTTCAGAGTGGGCCACCGTGCTGTGACAGCAATAACTAAAAACAACATGCAGCATTCACAACGCGGGCTGCAAAAAAACCCAGCTGTCACTCACAACTTTTCAAGTACAGCGGGAAGACGATTCGGATTCTGAGCGCCACAGCGTCAGGAGCAAACATCACATCAAGTTTCTTTACTTTTTTTTTTTATATCCGCAGTAATCCCAGACAGAGTCGACGTGTCTTGATTGTTACAGCGTTCTCCGACGAAGCCTCTGTGAGCAATGTAAATATAGAGAACTACACCTGGGAGGAGGCAAGTGTATGGTAATACATAGCCTATAGTAGTACACAACCATGACTCACTATGTATGTTTTACTCATATACAAAGGATCTATAGGATTTATGTTGAGCTGGCGCTGTTTTGTTGGTCTGCCTTGTCTTTAGTTTGATCCAGTAGCTTGGCCCGGTGGTGCTCCATCATTGCTTATGATGCAGGGAGTATTAGCTGTTGGCTTTGCTCTGCATGGATAGCAATTGCAGAAGTTGCATGGGGGAATGGGCATAGTTATAGTCTTTTCTCTGCTGGCTGCTGAGGGGAGTCGGTGGGTGGGTGGGGGAGCAGGTTGACAGCCACAGTTAGTCCTGGTCAGCAGTGAGAGAGAGGGAAATAGGGGTTCTGCTGCTGACGCTGATAGCAAGCAGGCTGGCAGGCTTCATGCTTCCTTCAGCAGGGGAATATCTGCAGGGCAACAGAACAGACACATAAGAATAGAGTCAGCTGTCAATCCACCCACACAGCCATGCAACCATTACATCACCAAAAGCATAGTGTAACTGATTTCATGTGTGTTCATGTCATGAGTAGTCATTACTATGGCCTATTCAGAAATGTTCTCCCTGTTGTCTACTGCGCTCATTCTCGGATTGAGAGCTTAACAAATAAAACAACAGGCTCCTAATTTGCTCTTTGTAATGCTGTTCTCCCCAGAAACCAGCAGTGTTGAAACACCGCATGCATACTACGTTGAAATGTTTAGGTGAAGAAAGTGCAATCTTTTAATTAAACCTGCTTTACTGAATGTCTTGAGCAGTACCTGAGTCCATACAATAAATAATGCACAAAATTGGGTGACACTTCTATTAAAAAGTATTGATTATGTTGGTCAATTAAATTACTCTTGACAGGTGATTTTGTCTTCACTAGTGCATGGCAACAGAGTAAAAAAGTTGTGTGTGAGAGATTACGGGTGTCTTGTTATTAAGAGCTAGACAGATAAATCCGCAGATATTTGCTCACTGCGTACTGTATATGTCAGCAAGATAAGGTATTTCAAATTGCAGTGCAGATGTGTTTGAAATAATTTTGCCCACCAAAGTTTATTTTTCAACGGTTAACTGTTCTGCTTGGTTTTGGTACAAGTGGTAAAAGTTAAGAGATCCCTACCAAAAATGGTTTATGTAAAAAAATACAACAACACACATTTAAAAATCAGTTGACATGTCATCAGATATTTATAACTCTCAAATAGTAATACTGTTATTAGTCAGGCGCTTCTTGTTATAAAGGCCAATGTGTTGAATAACAGACTGTTTCCTCTTACCATCAGAAAACTCATCTGTAGAGGTGACTGAAAGCAGACTGTGCTGGTCGCTACTCTCAGAGTCTCTACGGAGTGGTAGGGGGCCTGCGCATGCACCCCCAGGGTGCTCTCTAGCCCATGACGATGAAGAAGAAGAAGAAGAGGAGGAGGGGACCTGATGAACCAGCACCGTCTCCGCATGACGGCGGGAGAAGGATGATGAGGAGGATGTGGATGGGAGACAGAAGTCTAAGTCTCTGTGGTTGTGGGCTCTGCTGGGGTCTTGGCCTCCTGTGGCTCCCTGAGGAAGCCCCTCAGAGAGCACGATCGGGACCCGAGACTCTGGAAGACCCGGAGGAGGTGGTGGAGAAGCAGAAGCACCACAGGGTCCACTGCTTCCATATACAGCCTCTTCATAGGAAGGCAGTGCCACCTGGACACCCTCCACCATGACGGAGCTGGGCTGGCCCGAGACCCCCTGCTCCCTCCTGATAGACAGAGATGAAGAAAGAGTGAGACAGACAGAAAGACATGTGGACAAGGTGGATCACAGCACCAGGCTCGGGTTGGTAGGCACAATGCAGTCATGTGTGTTGAGTGCCGCAGCAGAACCTCTGAGGAGATGATCAGCGTTGACTTTACAATCCCTTTATAGCAGGCTGCACTAAGCCCTCAGGCCCACTGCACAATCAGCAAGAGTGCCAACGAGCATTAGATCAAATCATCCAGGCCTTTTTATCACACAGCCACAGCAGCGGTGGTAAGTGACTGCGATGGGATTATCTCCTTTTTCGTATTAAGAATTTAAGAAATGCCAACTTGTAAAACCAGTTGCCAGGTCTTGTGCATCGTACGTGGACAACTGGTTTATGTAACAAGTTTCAACCAAAACTTCTGAATAATAGGTGTGTCCACAGGAAGGATTTATAGCAGAATCTGCCGTGTGACTTTGTGACACATTGGGAGGTGGTTTTACAGCACCACATGTTTTCAATGTGTTCAAACTCTTCAGTAAAGCCAAGACACAAGTGACATGGAGGTTGAAGCATATAAACTGTCTTTATGACAAAAACAATGGGGGAAATATAGCCTCAAAGAATATGATGATACTTTATTGACTTATTTTATTTATATGATAAGGGTAAGTGTCAACTTCCCTAAGAACAACTTGACAATGGAGTCCATTCAGGCAAGCAACACAAGAAGTCAGCAGATCAGATATGTTTTGCGGGCGGGATTTCTAAAACCATATCTGTCGTCTGTCTCAAAGAATATACTGTCTTCTATTTTAAAGTTGTCTAGACTGGCCATTTAACAGCTTGAATTTCATGCACAATAGCGCAACTCAAAACGTTTTACACTTGAAATGTATTGCGGACATACACCAAGTACATTATTGTGTAAATATATGTGTATCTTACCTGCTGTGATGGAAGGACTTGAGTTTGGGCTGTACAAGAACAAACAGCACCACTAAAAGCAAGATGAGAGCCACAGAACTAGCTGTTGAGGCCACAATAGACAGAGCTGGTATACCCAGCGGAGAGCTTGGCTCTTTGTCTGAGGGACACAAGAAGACAGAGAGGAAGTGAAAATGTGGTTCACAGATTTTGATTTACATTTCCAGCGTGAGGTTGTGTGTGCTCACAAAGATGTAATGCCTGAAAAGGTAAAAGGTAGCCGAGGTGACAGACCTTGTGTGAGCCGGCAGCTGATCTGCATGGGGCCGTCCCACTCGCCGTTCTGGCAGGTGAGGAACTTGTAGTCGCCCTTCAGAGCATAGCCCTCATCACAAAAATACTCTATGACGGTCTTCTGGATGAGGCGGTGGCAGGGAGACGGGTGACAGCGGTAGCCCCCGTTCTCTGGCTCAGTAGGGGGTGAACACACTGAGAAGAGGAAGAGGCAGTAGAAAGTTAGTTGTGTAACGAAAAAGTGTTTGGCATTATTTCTACCTGTGGTCAGATATGAATCCTGTGGTTTAAATGCGCAAATGTTTGGGTGAAATTTCCCGGCGCTTCCTGCTGGCTCTCAAGGACAAACCTCACTAGGTGTGTGTGCTACTGAACGGATGTGGTATTTCAGTTTTGATGCAGTTGTGTGTGTTAAGTGCACATGCTCAGAAGTTTATAAAGCTTACTTTTACGAGGAAAAAAAAAATGAATGAAAATGAGCATTCTCAACCAAGAATGACCATATTAAAGCTGCATACACTACTTTAGATTGTGTTAAAATAAAAAGTAAGGTTTTCAGGGAACACAAAATTATGTTCTTGTGTGATTAGTGTATTTTGGAGTCTGGCTTACCGGTGCTTCTAATGCAGCGTGGAGGTTGATGGGACCAGGCTCCAGAGCTGGTACAAATAATGCTGGCGGGTCCATCTGCAGTGTAGCCAGGCTCACAGCCATAAGTCAGCAGGGTGCCCGGGGGAAAAGAGCCCCGGTTAGCTTCGGTCTGGTTCAGCAGATCTCCGTGCTGCACGCCAGGTGGTCGTGCACAACCTAAAGACACAGAAACAAGTGAAGAGAATTCGAATAAGTTGGCTGCTTGTAGGCTTAAATGGCAGAAGCCACTTCAGGTTTTGCTCCCTGAACAGGACTAAAGGTAGATATGAAACGTCTTCCTCTGGCTCTAGGCTGGATGTTCATTTACTACTTATGTAAGGAATTACCAGTTTCAGGCCAGCAGCCATGTTGGGATCCTGAACCATATTTTAATAATGTATGGCAACAAGGTAATTATGTTATGTAAGTAAACTTTGTAGACAGGATATGTAGCATCATAATTTTCAATTTATGCAGGGTTTTCCATGTGTTACAGGCTTACTGGGGAAACAAGGACAATTTGTGTAACATGTAGCCTGAGTTTTTTGAAGAATAATGTACCAATATTATGTCAAACAAACAGTATTTACAAGCCCTAATGGTGCTTGTTATGGCTGGCTCCATCACAGTCTAACAGAGAACCATGATCTTTTTCCAGTGACTCTAATTTTAATATTACTAACGTGGTGCTGCTGGGATATTGTGCTGTTCTATCATTACGCTGACATAAACTGTCTGCTGGTCTCCTCTGCAGGTAGCTGCCACTGGGTCAAGCAACTTTTCACAGGGAAACTCTGTCAAGTTGACAGGTTGGGCTAGAGGTATTGTTACTTGAAACTAGGTTGCATTTTACACAGGCGAGAGGGAAGAACTGTGTCAACATGACAAGTTAGGTGGAGACAGTCATGCTGTGCAGTACAGAGAATACCTGAAGTGTCTATAGTGGATTAAAATGTCACAATAAGCTTCATATAGATCTCATTTCTCTTAATTATCTCCTGCTCATTAAACGGTCTTCATCCTGGACCAGCATTGGGTCTCTCTCTCTGGCGGTGAGACAGGATCTTCAGCGAGATTCATTTATTTGGCTGTAATGAAAGACTTGAAGCTCTAAGCCAGCCAATAAAGACAAGATGAGGCACAAATCCTAAAGTTAATTGTGCTTTGATCCACTTTCCCATGCTCCATCTATGATGTTGCAGTGTCACGCCAGCTCCTTGTGTCGGGGTGTGTGATCAACGTGCGAGAGTAAATCATCGAAATCCCCACCCCCCCTGAAACACACAAAGCTGCAATCTGGCGAGAGCAGAGCATCTAAATCCAGCAGGTCTGACATAACATTGTAAACACCTGTGTAAACCGAGACATGAAGGCAGGAAGGACAAAGTACAGTGGAAACCATAGATACAGATATACCAATCAGTGATGTGGTTGTGCAAGAATTTGGGCTTCGCTTCAGTGAAAATGTTTCCAATTCTAACTCTCAATGCTTAAAATCCACCTGGGCCATTATATATAAATGAAGTCTGTTATAATAAGTGAACGATTTTCATTTTTTAAATCTGTACATCATATCGGTTTGATTTATTAAATGGAATAATGTGATTTTTCTCAGAAACAAGGCCCAGATAGAAGTAATTTAAAACACCCACACAATAAATAACGTTATTAATGCCATCAACACTAATGAACACATGGCTCATTATTTAATGCTTGGTCTGGATATTTATAAAATCATATTAGCCGTGGTCTATTGCAGATCCTTATCACTCGCTTGACGTAAACAAACACACCAACATTGCAAGCAGGCACTTTGTCTTGCCTCGGTGTGTGTTTAGAGATTGAAAGAGTGACTATTTCCACAGCCATGCCTCTAACATCCTCTAATCTCTGGGGAGAAACGTCGCTCTAAACTGGCAGCACAAGATTAAATGCAAACATTCAAATGTGTGAGTGCTTACTCACACACACACGGAAACAAAGTCAACACTCACAAACAAAGACACTCCCAGGACTAAGTCATGTGATACCAAAGGGTGTGTTTTTTAATTCAGCTGGGGATGGATTTGAGTGGCAACACGGTGTAATGCAGGATGCTATAAAACTATATATGTGATACAACTACTACTGAAGAAGAAACTGAAGGACAGCTCTGGCCTACTCAAACTTTATCTTTCTTTATTATAAGATACTTTCTTATAGGGCTATACAACTAATAACCATTTTCATCATTCACTAATCTGCAGATTATCTTCTTGATAAATCGATTTATTGTTTGGTCTATAAAATGTGACATCGTCAAATTACTTATTTTGTTCGACCAACCGTCCGAAACCAAAAGATATGTACTTAAAAATTATATAAATAGAAAGAAAAGACAAAGAACCACCTCCCATTTTTCTTTAAGAAACTACTTAAACAAATGAACAATAATTAAAATAGCTGCCAGATTGATTTTCTGTTGACCGACCGATCAATTAAAACTAATCATTTCAGCTCTAGTTAGCTGTTGCAAAGACCGTAAATCCTTTATCATTAAAACAAGTATGCCACGTTAAATCACATGTTTAAAAACAAAATTACAGCAGCTACTTCAATTAAAATCATAATGCAACAGGCCTGTACAGCACAGAATTATACATAGTTTGTATAAATCAGTGGTTTAGCTGTGATATGTATAGAGGACATTTGCAGACCAAGGTAGTGTACCGACATTGACTACACCAACAGTCTGGATTAATGTCCCAAACACAAGCTGAAGATTTGTTTAATATGATAAGAAAATGTGCTGTTACAAGCCAAATTTTCTCACTCAGACACATGCATGCTCTTTCCTCTCACATGCAGTAACACTACACACCCACGTTTCAGGATGTCATTTGACACCCTGACCTGAGCAGTTGTTCGAGGAGCTCCTTAAGGGCGACTAAAGGCTCTCTGAGGACGACATGGTGTTAATGGAGGCTGTAAAGGTGATGAATTGACGACCCCAGCCTGGGAGGCAGCAGAGAACAAAAAGGCCTAAGGGGGTAGTTTAGGACAATAGCCTCTAGCCAAAAGTCACTCTTATGATCTTTTGTGGTGCAAGGCAGTAAATGCAACTGCAGAAGACAGATGAGTGTTAACCATAGTCATCATCTTTTGATTAAATTGCTTTCTTATCTGCAGGATTGTCTCAGAAATAAAGGCATATTTAAGTACTTTTATTCGTTTTCATATAAAAGAGGTATACAGTAATATTTTTAAATTCCAAATACCATAAAAAAAATTAGCCTTGCCAATACCTGAAAACATCAGTACATGGAAGTCTTCAGTCATCATATCAGAGTACACTGTTTACACTGTAAACTGCTGGAGCGATACACTGAAGAGACCAGAGACTAAGCTCCAGTAGGAAGAACATAGAACATAATCTAGTTTTACCTCGTCAGTTGCAGGATTTTTTGAATACAGAATGGGACAAACTAGTTTTTCTTGTACCTTTAAGCAAATTTGCTGATGTTTATATTGCTGTTAAACCTACACAGAGCATCCCTGCATTAGCATGGGGTTAGTTGATAGAGAAAAAAATAAACGGTCACAGCTTAACCCAGTGGAGGGTTAATGTCTTACAGAGAGATCAGGTCACAGAGGTCATTGACGTCAGGTCAGTCTAACAAAGCATGAAGCCAGTAAAATTTCCATTTTGAAACTTGTGGTCCTTTTCAGAAGCGCAACAAACCAGCCTCTCCCTCTCATGGCAGGAAAACCTCGTACTGCTTGTGCAAACCTGCCCGTTCCATCAGCCGGGTTTTCCAAATGTCATTTGCATCTACTGCACATTGGCAGTGTGGTTAGATGGCATTAAAATATTCTACTACACCTGCCATGCCAAACCTGTCATGAAACAGGTTTGATTAATTGATAATGAAAATCGTTAGTTACAGCCATACACTGTATATTGCAACTGACAACATGGACCCCAAATATAGAGTAGGTACACATAAATGTGCACACACACACTACATCCCCTGAGAATAGAACAACTCATACTCATGTCAGGAAAAAAAAAATGTCAAAAAAGTGGTTGGTAAACTTGGAGCAGTGAAGAGTTTCGACTTAAACTCACTCTCCCTTGGGATTAAAAGAAGTCAGAGTCTGCCTTAGAAGAAATATGTGAGAAATATATTCAACATCAAACAATTGGCACCACTTTTGCAACTTACCAAGACAGAGAAAGATGAGGGTAGAAAGTGGTGAGGAGAAGAACTGAGAAACAAAGGGAAAGAAATAGTGATGGGGAAAGGTATTCATCGTCACATAACCAGGCAGAAAGGCGCACACACACACACACACACACACACACACACACACAGAGACAGAGACAGAGAATGCCAGCATCATGGCGCACTGTGGCCCTGAGCAATTACAAGCCAAAAAGAGACATGTCATGGCAGGCCGACCAATAGTTCTATGTGTGAGGGAGAGGCTCTATACAACAACAATAGGATGAGGAGGCAGCCGTCTGCTACAGTACATACCACACCGTGGGTTGGGTTAGCACAAACGGAGAGAGACTCTGTTAAAGGAAAGAATGAACACTGGCTCAGTATCCAGAAATGTTAGAGTGGTTAAGATATATAACCTTGCTGTCTCTCCCTTTTCCTTCGCCCCTTTCAGCCTAGATTGAATATTGGCTTTGAAAACACACAGGGAAAAAAAACAAATACTGATTAAAGCACTAAGCAATGCCAGAGTGGATTTCAGAACGCCATGTTTTGTGCTTATGAGGAAGGGAATGAGTCACAGTTAAACACAAGCTGTTCTTCCACTGCTCTGATGTTAAGAGTTTGCTCAAGAGAACGGGTTTTTGAGAAGTGTCGAAAACAATAATGACTGAAACAGAGTCACAAGTGCCTTGTGAAAGCTGGTGGAAAGAGTAGGTACAGTAAGAAAAACATAATTACTTAATTACAGAATTGCCCAGCACTTTTGTTATAATATGTCAGAGATCATCCCACGCTTGCTGTCAATATCCACATTTACCGCATTGAGTTGAATACATAAAGTGGACATGTAAAAAGGTTAAACCAATTGAAATCGTCTGGGAACACAACTGTAAGCTAATCAAATAGCTTAATTGCTAAAAGGTTTGAGAAATCCTTCATGTAGTGGGAGGACTGGGCCAGGAAAGAGCTCCCATGAGGCTGATTGCTAATCCCAACATCCAACGCCTTAAGGCTGTGCCGGAGGAGACTCAGGCCATGGGGGGGCGTTAAAATCCCCTCCCTCACTCCAAGTGCTTGCCTGGCTGTGAATATCTCCCTTTCCCCATCTGGTACCAGTGGCACTCTCCCGTTAAGAGCTGGAGCTGGGGGTGGATTGAGGAAAACACGGGTGGGGGTTAAGACAAGGGTTTTTTAGCCCTCTTTTCCCAGGCAAATTAAAATTCTAATTATCGTCCATTACAAGCTGGGAGCACACACAAACAGATCAGACACTGATGACTTCTGCAGCCAGCTGTTTAGTCGCTCTATAGAACAATAACACATAAAAGAGGGTGTGTTTTCCAGTGTGTGTGTGTGTCAAGAACCAGGGGATTTTTTGTGTGTGTGAATGAAAGCTAAAAAGGGGGATGTGCGCTGGATTAAGCTAAAGACCGAGGGGATATTGATGCGCACTTTGGCCTGGTAATATGTTTTTGTTCCTCCGTTGGCCTCTCTCCAAGCCCACTGTTATTGTTGTTTTTGATGATGTTGCTGTCATTTTTGGGCTGAGGATGTTTTTGTTTTTTGACACGTTTCCATGTCTCTCCCACTAATCCATGGGATTTTTAGCCAAGCTGTTATTAGAGTGCAGTACAGTGCAGCAGAGCCCACGGTGGTTGTAGTGTTGGAAAGAATAAGAGGGCTCGCAACTCATTTCTGCTATTGGTGAGTAGATCCGAGATTTGTCTGACACCGTAGATGAGGACAGGAAACATGGGGAGACGGGGAGAGAGGGGAATGTCATGCAACCCAGGTTCCAGGTCCAAGTGGACATCTCAGAGAATCTTTTTAAATCCATTTTAGTTACAAGCTGTGAAAAATATCTAATGAATGCCAGAAAAATCTCAAATCTCAATGCTCTTCATAATCTCCCAAACCCCAACGTGACAACAACTGTCCAAAACCAAAAGACATTCAATTTACAGCAGAATGATTTAAAGGGACAAGCAGAAAATCAGCACATTTGATTAACAGACTAATTGCTTCTGCTCTAATAGTTTAAAAACACAAAACAGTTTGTTGCTAAGGTGGTGAAAACGTCCTAAAATTCAAAACGACTAGAATAGTGTATAGTTTAATAGAGGGTATAAAATTACATATCATATGTTAAACTGGCTTCAATGCTAATGAGAGTGAAAGTTTTTCAAACATAATTTGGTAACGTAATCTATAAAACTAGAAAGTATTAGGCCAGTCAGAGCGCAACTGCAATATGTGATATGGTGTGTATATGTGTAAAGGGTAAGCTTCCTGCACTCACTTTCATTCTTTGACACATACGCAAACATCACAGATGAACTTTCAGCAAGAGACACTTCACACAGTATGAAGAGACACAAATCTGTACACTGACCTGGGTGGGTGACACGCGGGCCGTAACACAGAGGACGTGTAAAGTCTGGGTGAGCAATACTAGCAGTGTCATGTTCTACTGTGGGCGAGTGGGAAGTTGCTATGCTGTCTCTCTCACACACACACACACACACACACACACACACACTTCTGCTTTCATATCTTGTCCCCTCATAACAGCTGGGCCCTGACTTAAAGAGAACTAAGGCAGATTGTGTTGAACAAGGGGAAAGGTTATGGAAAACAAAATGTGGAGGGGAAAAAAAAGGTTTATAGAAAGGTAGACTTAGAATGCAGAACAAAGCTGAAACCTTAAAGTATGAAAGCCAGTTTTTATTTTATTTTTTAAAAAGTGCTGTTGTTCCATCTCCAGGGCCTCTGGGGGGAAGGTGGAGGGACCGAACCGAGGAAGAAGGGGGAGGAGGCGGAGGCGGATGAAGAACAGGGAGTGCTGCGTGAGGGAGGTGCCGGCACATTTATACAAAAACCTGAGTACACAGAGATACAGGCGGACAGTTTACTCACTATGCAAGTGTGGGCTGCAAGTGTGCGTCTTTGTAAACAGGAGGTTTGCATTGCTCACTCATCTGTGCTGTGAATATGTGTGTGTGAATGGTTAGGGGTATGTGTGTCAGACAGAGCGGTCGGCGCTCATTTCAATTGCGTCACACTCCTAAAAAAAAGGCCAACCAATGTCCGTACTGTGCTCTACTGACAAAGCCAAAACTGTAATTTCTACGGTGAACAGGAATTTTACCAACAGTCAAAACAGCTGTGGGCTTCCAAAAGACCATATTTCCAGAGAACTTAGCTGTCCAATCGTCATGTCTTCCTGCAGCTGCAACACACAGAAACAAAAACACACCCATTGCATACACACAGGGTGAAGGAAGTCTCTAAACAGACACATCCTCCATCTCCCCACCCATACCTCCCCTGCTGTTGCAATGCATTTAGCAAGCCACGTGTGCTGCCATTACACCCCATTGTCCCTGCTCACTGAGGGATGGGGCACAGTGACAGATTTGAGCAGCATGCCTCCGAAAAGGACAACAGACAACTTTGCATTTGAAGGGTTAAGTATGCATGAGAGGCCAATGTGGTTGAGGGCAAAGGGGAGCACCATTGTGTGACCCCATTTCCAAGATACAAGCATACACACACACACACACACACGCGCACACACACGCACACACTCTGCCCTCGAGTAACAGATGGGAGGATGTTAGCGAAGGCGAACAGTGAGCTCCCCCTTCTCCCTTCTATCACCCTGACTGCTGAGGACGGACAGCTGGGAGGCAGACATTCCTTCTTCTCAGCTTTCAGAGGAAAACAAAAGAGTGTGTGGGACCCCTCCTACACACACGTGCATGTGTTCAGACGCACACACACAAAGCCCATCCATAAACGCCCCCCCCCCAAAAAAAACCTGTCTATCCAACTGTGGGCTGATCATATTTCAGCAGCCTGGGTCTGCCAGCCATCAGGGGTAGGAGTACTGAGCCTGGGACATTTGTTGAATGAGAAAGTCAGGGAGATAATCCCAACACATGCTTACCAGGGCTGGCACACTGATATGTTGGTAGTAACAGTGGGGTGAGGGCAATTTGAGTCTGTTGGAGCTGTAAGAGTATGGAAGACAAAGCTTAGCCTGTAGTCGGTTGTTCTTTCCTGCCTAGGTTCAGTGCCATAGCACAGCACATACTGTACTACAGACAACACAACAGCTATGAGGGAAGCAAATTTAAATGTCATGTCATATTGCAGAGAGCTTGAAGACATAACAAAATAACTGCTTATTTCATTTAAGATACATCATTATGTTGATAAATCCCTGTAAGATATAAACAGGCAGGGAGTACCATTAAAGACTGAGACGGTCGTTGACGATTGAGATAGTCAATGATTCACCAATGCAGTCACTGTCAGAGGCCTTGTACATCATTGCCCCAATCGAGACCAACTGAACTTTGATAGAGCAACTGCTCCAACAAGTCAGCATGTCACCAAGGGGGTGATCATATGGCACCAAGTGTAGAACCTGCCCACACATGCAGACTGCTCGGCTGAGAGTGGTTTGCCGTTTGATGTCAGTGTGCGAACGTGTTTTTCTTACACGCTAACATACTGTGTGTTTAGCACTGTTCAGGCTATTACAGACTTCCGTCACCTCAAAATACACTGCTAAAAACCTTCTGATCATAAGGGAAAGCTGATCAAAGGACACGCATGCCAAACGTAAGTGCTTATACTGCAAGTCTGCTTACATTGTTGTAACTGTCAGTTCATCTTGCTAGTATGGTTGCCCTACCGGTAGATAGATCATATTGGCTATCTGCTTTAAAGCCCAATGCATTTCAGAATCTTTGTTTGCTCTGGGTATGGCAACTGCTGTCCCTAATGAACACCACTGTGGGGCTATGAACAGCTGAGCACGCAAAAAAATAAAATTAACAGAAGAATTTAAATTCATACATTTGCAACAGCCTACCTGTATTTGGCAGAGACAACAAAACATTCCAGAGAAAATAATATTAAGCTCCTGGGCTAACTATCCACTAGCTTCAGGTAAAAGCCAAGCAAGTTATGTCAAGACACGGAAGCGTCAAGTCTAGTCAACTTTATTTTTTAATCTTCTTTAAGACAGTAACACTGCTGGATAATTCAAACTGACGTGTAAGAATATAATACTGAAACATTATATTTATACAATAAAATAAATTGAGTAGGTGCAAAAATTTCTCTCAATCCCAAAACACTAGATGACAGGAAGTTCGCTGTCATTTGGAAGTCCAGTTTGCTGTCTTATCATCATGAAGAAGATACAAAGTACTGTTTATATTGCTGGCTAGACCTCCAACACAGCAAACAGGTCGTGGACGCAAACACAGAATGAAACTCATGCAAAGCCTGGATGGGCCTGCTGCCAGCATAAAGAGCACAGTAACATCACCTACACTCCTCAGTAACATGTAGCTGCGCGAGCAACTGAGCGTGTGAAAGGAAGAACACAGCACAATAAACAATAGACGATAATAGTTATTTTATTTCTGAAATAAATGTTGTGACTTAGAAGTCGTGAAGCCTCATGTCATCAAATATGTCACAAGAAAGTCACAAGTTTCAAGATCAATTCAAATGTGCCAATTAAGTTATAATCAAATTTGTGACTCAAGGCCAAATGACATCTACGGTTAATGATGATGGCTTCAGCCCATACATACAAGCACAATAAGTGGTTAGCGCTGAAATCAAATCCAGTTTTGATAATTGCTGCAGTCATTTATCAATTAAAAGCACCAAATATTTGTTGCACAAAAATTCCAAACCTGGCTCACTTCGCCATTTGTCATTGTAAATTAATTATTTGGCAGTTGGTCAGACTGTGCTGGCAATTTAAAAATGTCTTTGGACTCCTGATAGCTTGTGATGGACATTCGTCATTATTTTTAAATTGAATACAAATTCAAGGATTTGTTAATAAGTGTACAGACATATACAAATAGATACGCAAATAAATATCGATAAGACATACGGAGACATGCACGCTTCTCATAAATCCTGACACAATTATCCAAATGGACCTATACAAAGACCTTCATTTGGCTGCTGTTTGTTACAGAGAGCTGTTTACAGATGATGTAATAAGGACAGAGGGCATTAGAGTGGAGCTAAGCCAACTGCCCACTAAACATCTCAACACTCGATCTAATGGACTGGTTATGGTTTGAGGGACGGCACTAGACAGAACAAAACAAAAAACAGGACATAATGAGAAGCAGACAGGAAATATTGAATGTTAATTAGGACATCCTGTGTTCAAAAATGAGACCAATGTAGTCACAGTAAAAACTGTTTGCAGCAGTGTCAAAAGGGTTGTGCAGAAACTAGGAAGGCCATGCTTTAACTGAGGACCCAGGCTCAGGCCTGCGAGTCAGCAACTATGCACAATAGTGAAGTCTTTAAGGAAGGCATTTAATCGCTAACAGCTCCAAGGGTGCTGTTCTGAATCAAACTCTATGCTCCGACGTCTCTCTGGAGGGAGATCAGCTAAGAATCATGAATTGTGTAGTGTCATCATGCCCTTGCTTCCCCTTATTTACAATCTCAATTAAACATCCAGTGAAGCAGAAATAGACAGCAATAATGGAACGGTTTCTGCTGAGATGCAGTCAGAAACCGCAGTACACCACCTCCACCCATGACAGAAAGCAACACAAACACAGCAGGATAGCACATGTACAGTCTAGCCCTTCCCCTCAGCTCAAAACCAACAGGTCTGTCAGATCAAGTGGTTTATTTTACAGATTATATTGCTGCCTATGAGACTGACTGAGTAGTCTCTATGCACTTTGGATAAGTTCTTTAGAAAGTAAAATAGTAGGTCGCTTCTGGCAAAGCTAAAGTTGGACTAAAGCTAAAAGCTGAATCAACAGACTGAGGGATTGTGTGTGACGCAGCGCAGTATTGCCCCAATTCCACTGTCTTGCTACTGCTGTGCATGTTGAGGCATGACCCTGCGCATTCCCAGCACGCGATAACCACGTTGACTGCCGATATTTCGGCCTAAACATGACAGCTGCTGCTCTCAGCTGAGCTGCTGTTGTGTTAAATAAAAAGTAAAAGCCATGTTATATCCAGCTGGCAGTACTTTAGCAACTGCTCTCTACCCTAAGAATTTCTGTGGCTTGGAGTTGTAATTGATGTTTTAATATAGTGCTAATGCAAGCCAAACATTTACTGCTACTGCTGCTTCACATTAAAAGCCTAGAAGCAGCTACAGGAAGTGTAGCATTATTTCTAACCAAGGATATTGAACATCTCCACCTACAAGCAAGAAATTGATGTTTTTCTGTGCTTTTTGTGAGCGGGTCAGTTTACAGTTTAAAATCTTCCCGATTATATTATGGAAAAACTAGTTAGATAAATAAACCTCAACCCCATAAAGAGATCATCTTTTACCCCTCTGTACTGTTGTTGTAGTGGACCATACATGCTGTACTGCATCGTGAGATCTGACATGGTTGCTCACAGTCTGGCGCGGCGTGGATGCCTCAACCATTGGCAAATTCAGCATATGTGTGTAGGCTGCTCGGTGCCTTATGTGTAAAGCTGATGGGCTTGTTTGAACAGGGTGCTGCTGTTGACGAACGGTGTAATAAAAAGAATCATCCCACACTGTTTCAGTGGGCCTGAAAAACACACATCAAAGAGGAGGTGAGACAGGAGGGAATAAAGACGTGACAGACGAAGAAAATGAGAGACAGAACAGAGATTAAAAAAAGTCAAAAAAGAAAGATTAAAATGAATGTGTACTTTGGCAAGATTTTGAGAAGACAGCTTGATGAGGCAAATGCAAAAAAATACATAACACAAAAAAAGTACAAAGATGGCAAAAAAAAAAAAAACCCACAATGAAAGCAAAGAAAAAAAATGTCAGAAAAAGAATGAATAAAAGACTAGAAGAAGAAACAGAAGCAAAGCAACAGAAGACAGAAGAGACTGGGGGATATATTTAGCAGCTCATTAGTCAGAGATGTCCTCCACTCAGCAGGCTGGTCCCTCAGATGAGGCCCTTTGGAAATCATTATGACTGCCTGCTGCTTCAGACAACCACACACATTTCACTGGAAAACAATTTACAAACTGCCTCTCCTCTCCCCAGCCTTAATGTAGCTTCAAAATAATCCTCAAGTTCTGGAGAGATGCCCAAAAGCAAAGCTTTGAACAACGCAGAGTAACAGGGTGTTTTTATTAATAACTGCGTAGGTTTTAACACAACATCCACTGCTTTAGCATGAAAAACAAACCAGTAAGAGCTTGGTTATAAATCCAGCTCCACATATCTTAACTTATTTTGTACGTTATCAGATTCGACCGTTGGTACGCCCGGTGCTGCCAGTGCCACCACTCCCTGCTCCGACATTCATTAACCTTTACTATACAGCAGCTGTCACCAGTGGAGAAATAACAAGATGGTGGTCTAGCACACTGCACACACAAAACTGCAACCAAAAATAAAGAAAGGAGAAAAATGTTAAACACGGACATCCAAAACAGCAAATTTTTAAAAAATGAGATAAACTGGGAGTCAAAAAATGAAAATCCCATCCTATGACAAGCTTAGAGTTAGCAGGTGAAGTGAGTGACAGGGCTGTGTAGCTAATCCTGGCCATCTGGGATCTTCACTAAGTAATGGAACTGTCTGGTCATCTGTTTAAAGTGAATGAAATGGTCTGGCATCGCATGTCCGCACTGCAGTATCTGTTTCCATGGAGTATTTTTTATTTTTTTCGTCTGGCAAGGCATTTAGAGTTTCCCTTTATAGGGCTTGATTGGGTGGGAGAGCTGTTAAATGACAGGGTGAGAGCAGAGAGTGATGGCTCAAGTGATAAACACACAGGTAATGAAAGGGAAAGGCTGGTGGATTCGATCAGACTGCTGCTAATGGTCTCTGGTCTCACCTGGCTAATGGCTGGAGCCTTAAAGAGACAGAGCGAGCGATAGAAAAAGAAGAACAGAGACATCATAGAAAAGGGGCTGTGCTGTGCTCAATACCCTCAGACACACACACACAGTGAGTTAGCAGTCCTAATTGCAGACTGGTGATCTAGTGGAACTACAGCTTGCAGTGGTTTAGCCCGTGGCTTCCAACACCCCCCTAAAAGCCCTCTTTGTTCTCACATTTCAGGAGCCAGTAGCCAACATATTGCTTTACTCCTGCCTGCCTGCAAACCGCCTTGCTAACAGGACTTCAGGGGACTATTCTGAACAGTTAATTGCAGAATACCCATTGCATCCCCTTCTCCCGACCCCCTCAGGAGGCACTGTTTGCAAACCCAGCCTATCTAGCAAACTGTCAGTACACACACGCAGCACACACACACACCATTTTGTTTGGCAACAGAAAGCAACAAGTTTCAAAGACTACAGCTGTTTGCAAACAGCAGAAGTAGGGCATGGCTCATTCAGATATTTTCCTCTGTGGTCAGAGCAATGACGCTATGCTAGCCACTAGAGTCTACTCTGTTATTACAGCGAAAAAGGGAGTTGTCAAGTAATTTTACTTGAGCAACTCAACTTTCAAAAAAAACATCCTCATATCCTTAGGCTGGTCCTGAAAACTGATGTGAGACCTGCCAAAACAAAGTTATCTTGTCTGTGCAATAGGTCGTCACTGGGTGGAGAAAAATAGTTTAAACTCGAGCCAAGAACGGATGACGGTCGATTGTCAAAAACAGCTCTCTGCTCCTTCTCTTGCTCTCCTCCCCTTTCTTTACCCTATGACTCCACTTCTCTTCCAGGCCCGGGGAAAGCCATTTCCTGTTCTCACACATGAACATACATCACCACCACACAGAGCACACGGCAAGCTTGTTTGTAGGAGACTTCTGGTCTTTGCTGGCACGATCATGTACAGCTTTATCGCAACTAAAGAAGACAATCGGTTTTAAGGGGGCATCGTTTATCTATTTAAGTGGACCCACTGGATCCTGGCATATAACACTGCTGGGAGTAGAAAACACAGCATGTGATCATGTGAATAGACCCTTTGGCGCACCGAGTTCCCATCTTTACTCTTTCAGTTGTGACTCACTGTCTACGTCCACTTCCTCTGAAACAGACCACAAAGGCTCACTGTAAGGAACTGACACCATATTAGGAACTGTGCTCTATGCAGCAAACATTAGTGGGATGTCGGATAGACTCAGGAAAGACATGAAACAAGCGATATTTGCACGGTGCCTTGAAAATCGTCCAGACTGATGCCAATTATCCTGTGCACACACAAAACCCAAGGTGCCGCTTTTGTTGCTGTTTGTTTACTGGCACCCTGCTTGAATGCAGAGGATGTTTTGTTTAGCATGTTGTTACTTTTGGAAGAATTTCCTGAACAGAAATGCAATCATACACAGTAATCACAAACATAAATTTGAGGGAGCCATTTACACTAGCTCAGCAGATAACCTGCTGGTAATCTTGTTTACAATGAAGAGCTGAACGACAAAGAAAGAAGAAAAGAGTGTGATTGGCTCTAAAAATAGCCCCCCAGACGCAAAAATGCTTTGCGACTACTTCCTAACAGAGCGTACTAACAGATACAAGAAACTGTTGTCCTGACCTTTCCACAGAGAGCACGAAGCCACCAATGTGGAAGCTTAAACCTTTCCCTTTCTTTGTTGAAGGAACCAAAAGCAGGAGCTTGAGAGTACCTCAACCTTTATGGTCCATCATCCTGTCACTCCATCTTTTTTCCCCCATCACTTAAAGGTCAAATTTCCTAAAAGCAAGGAGTGACGAATAAACCCCCATGGACCAAAAATAGAGGCGTGATGCTGCTCTGCGCTGTATGCTAGCCTCTGGTGTTTTGAGCTTCTGCTCCAGTATGCAAATGTTGTACAGTACATTTTTTAGTATCCATTTCTATTCATTCCGCACACTGCTATTTGTATGAGTCTGGAAAAAGCCTGTCAGCAGTGATGAAATTTCATATTCATGAAAATTTCCAGAGCAATCTCTATCCCTGGAACACGTCAAGGGATTACCTATGTGAATTATGTATGGTGAGCATGAGAGAGAGGGACACCAGTGAACAGAAGCACTAATAACATGACTTTAAAGCTTTAAAATGAGTCCCTCGCCTTTATGGAAAAATGTCTAATTATAGATTTAATTTCACACATTCATGCTGTAAATGCTTCAAATCATGTCTTGGTTGTTTTAGTATTGTAATTGCTGGTGTGTATGTTTACATACTGTACACCTCATGCACGCTGTTCTGGTTTATAGTCACTTTTCCTGGCTGCGTCCCGTGCTTTCTACTGATGACATGAACCTATTTCTCATCAATAAACATTCATCATCGTGAAAAATCATCAGAAAAACAATTAGAAACAAGCACTAGGTTCTGGGTTTTTCCTGTTACTTACTACATCAAGGACCTTTCATTCTTCAATATAAGATGCTTGTGATGTTTGATTAAATATTTAACTTCATACTACAAACTGAATTTAAAAGATACCCCCAAACTACTGTACTCGTTCACCATAACATGTTAGGGTAGGTGCTTATTTCAGTAAAGGATGTATAGAAACCTGTGCATAAGCCACTCACTGGTATTGTTTAATTTAATGCAAGAGAGTGAATGTCATGTGATAGGCACCATTTTGAAGAGCCAGAACTCTTGAACTGTGAGTCAGCATAGTTACTACCTTGTGTACTATAAGGAAGTAATTATGCTAGAAATACACAGGTATGACAACACCTAAAAACAACCCTTGTATTGTCGTCAGTCCACTCACGCAGCATCTAGAATTTTCCATTACATGTTTGAAAACTAGGCTAATTACAACATAAAATAATGCCAGTGCCAATGTGAAAACAAAATAAACCATGTAAATAATAAAAAGGTGGTTTGCTTGGGTGTGTTGTCCATGCAGATTCCTTCAAGCTGCTAATGAGATAATAGGTCTAGAAAGATTTAGACCACACAGTTCATAAGTCTTTAAACACACCAGTTGAAAATAATCCTCGTGGTGGAGCGTAGAGAACTATCTGTCCTTTCCCCCATCAGTTGACTAGCAATCTTAAAAAGGTGCAGATGCATCAGGGGAACTGAAAAGATATTCTCGGATGCACATTTGTCCTCTACCTAATGCACCAACTGTCACGAACACGGTCCCCTGCCTTTTGATACATTGACTCATGTGTATATCGTCCACGAAAAACCAAAGACCTTGTGGAGCACACACACAGAGAGATAGGTTTGCACACGCACACACACACACACACACACACACACACACACAAATACAGTACACGGAGCACGTGGGCTGGGGATTTGGGGACAAATTGATTTCCTTGGTATTGGTAGGCAGTATGTGTGTGAGTGTGTTGGACGGAGAACGTGAGTGTGATACCAGCCCATCTGGTTCTACGTGAATCATGTGTATTACATAACACAGAGAGACGAAACACTTGGGATCGGCAATGCCCTCCCCTTTCCCATCCTGCCCATCTCTCGCTCTATTCCTTCTGTTGCCGTTTCTCACACTCATACACACGTTCATTTATTTAAGAAAGCATATCAATTAATGCTTTAAAAACATCCGTAAGCCTTAAACCACCCCTCACACACACATTTACTTATTCACACATACACAGTCCACCTCCTCTCTGTAGCAAGGACATCTGGCACATTTCACAAGCTGGCTAGGTGAGGTAACTGTGTGTGTGTGTGTGTGTGTGTGTGTGTGTGTGTGTGTGTTTAGGTAGTGTGTGTTTGTTTGGGGGAGGGGACTGGAACACTGGAGGGCTGAAGTTAAAGGAAAGCTGGCACAAGTGAAGGGGTTCAGCAAGTACAGGCCATCAACACTTTATTCCTTTTGAAGAAAACAAAAGGAAACGAGCTCTCTAGGTCCTGTGGTGCTTGATAAATACCTGTATTACCTACGTGTGCTTTAACTTCCAAGTGTGAACCAAGTTTCCCTCCAACCAATTCAAAAACCTGATGCTTCCCATTTAAAGAATAATAATCTAAGATTTCAGGCCAAAAATACAAAACCCAACCTGAAGGTTGTTATGGCACAATATCCAAAGGTGGCTAGCTATGCTAAAAACTCTGAGGATGCTAAATGTCATGGTTGATTAAAACCTTATGACACCAATGTGACCACAGACAACATGAGCTCTCAGTTTCAGTCAATAGTGGCGGAAAACTGTTGCGAGTCATTAGGGAAGTGAATGGATTCACAGAGTGTGTGGGACTGAGCTCTCGGCTGCAGCTCGGAGGCACAGCAACATGACCGAGCCAAGGGGGAAAGGAAGCCAATTTATTCTAACTGACCTGTGAGACAAGGGGAAAATAACCTCAGTTAATTCACCAGAGACATGCAAAGACAGCGGTTTATTCCTTGTGTATCATGTGGAACAGAGACAGCGAGAGAGAAAAAATGTGTGCTGGTCTGTGTGTCTTACCTGATGCGTGGCCATGAGGGAGCAGGGTGAATAGGAGGAGAAGCGCGGAGACAGCCAGCCTGTGGGCTACAGAGGAGGAGGTGAAGAAGGAGGAGGAGGAGGACGGGGATCTCGTCTGAAACGCTACCATTCCATCGCACATCTTTTCCCCCGGCGACCAGCGCGAGTCCTCTACAGCTTAACCTGTCCAGGCCACATAGAGAGGAAGGGGGAGGGAACACGCGGATTACTATCAACATTCAGCGAGGTTTATGTAACCAGAAGCAACACGGAGAGACAGGAGGGAATAGAGTGAACGAGCTATAGAGACTGTAAGAGAAAGAGTGACAGAGAAAAGGTCATATCTGCACATCACCAAGTAACAGTTGGTTTATTGATAATAGTAACGGCATGTGAATGACTATGTGCATTTCCCCATCTTGTGCTTTAAATACTCAAACAGCATCCTGCTATTTAAATCACCCCCCAGACAATTTCCAGCTCTCCTTCTTTAAAACCGCAAGTGGCAGCAGTAGCAAGAGTTTCCCTTGATGCCCACATTTGGCTCGGCCACAAGATCTAGCTAAATAAACCAGCCATTGCACGCCAGTGTAGATGATGTAACAGGGAAACAGATCCCCGCAGCTAATGAGGTAGCAGCATTAGGGTGAGCGAGGCTAAAAATGTGTGTGAGACAGAGCAAGTAAGCGCAACACATAACCGTAATTACAACTGCAACTATTGCAACCTGATGGTCAGAAGAGGAGCGTGCCCAGAGAGCCGTGTTTTACTGTAGCTTGGTTTCAATAATTTCAATCCATTCCCGACTCCCTGGTGTCTGGGCAGCATTGCCCATCAGCACAAACATGTATGTATTTGTTAAATATTAGTTTTTGCATTTATAAAAGCACACATGAACAAAATCTTTTGTAGAAGAAATTGCTCAAACGTAGTTATTTAAAGGTTATTACAAAGAAATTACAGTACTTTGCAGCTGAATGATGCCAAACCAGTCTGCTCAGCTGTGGTGCTACTCTGCCATATGCTGCAGATTGTTAAGAGTGATAAAATTTGATGGATAAATTATGCACTGTAAAGACAACTACATCATGTGCTACTTTCTGAAATATCTCCCGTACTTTTTAGCCGCTCATATGGCCAACACTCTGTACAAGCTGATAATAGATGCAAAACATCCAATCAGCCAACAATATCAGCCTAATAAGCTTCTGTTGTATTTCTTGCACCACTAATTCCTGATGTTTTTCCAATCTAAGTTCGTATCTACTACAAGTGGTATCTGTTTTAAGTGACTGCAAAAAATCTCAAATTTAAACAGCTGGACGACAGCGGACAAAAGTGGAGAGGAGGTAAAGAGTCATTTTAAGACACCTTTAATAAAAAGGCATCACCGAGAGGAACAAGACAGCCATATGCACACAGGCAACAACAACCCCATCCTCTCTTCACAAATCTCTCTCCATGGTACCAACACAACTAACTTCTTAAAAAGCATTTGTTGGTTGATTGGGGTGGATACAACAAGACGTACACTATCATTACATAAATGAGATGCAGGTGCACATAGTCGTGGTTATGTTGCTACAGAGACATTTGGATGAAGTAGCAGTAGTTGTGCTTTGTGGGGAACTAGCTTGCTGGCAGGCAGCATATCCTCAAGAGAGGGCAGAGGGCCCATTACAGTTACACAAGGCTGCTGAGCTAATGGCTACAGTAATAGCATGGCTGCACTTAGCGAGCTGCCAATTTGATTGCAGATCTGCTGCGTGGCCACTGGCATTGCCACACACGACCTGGAACTACTGTGATGAGGGAAGTAAGTGTAAACACACATACGTACATGGTTGGGTCATAGTATATATATTGTATATACTCCGTAGAGCTGAAACGATTAGTTGATTTGTCAGTTAGTTGGTTGAAAGAAAAGGAATATGCAACTATTTTGCTAGACGATAATTAATCTGAAAGATATTCCTTTGATAAACATAGGTATATGACTCTCCTACATCCTCTCATTTGAGAAGCTGAAACCAGAGAATTTTTGGCTTTGAAAATAACTGAACAGATAAATCAATGATCAAACTAGTTGCTGATTCATTTTCTGTGGATCAATAAATCGATTAGTCGTTTCAAATGGGATATCACTTTGGGCTTCAGGAAATTGTGATGGGTATCTTTCCCATTTTATAGATCGAACAATTCAAATTTTCCAACACACACCAACAGCCTGCCACACCCCTACTTCCTGCCACCTTTCTGATGTCCACAAGAGTTGGATGGAGAGGCATACCTGCATGCAGCGCAGGCTAGTGGGAGAGAGTGACGTAAGCTGGTTTTGGCAGGACAGTCTGGGTACTGTATTGAGCCAAAGGGCAGACAGTCAAAAACACATGCAGGGGACCTGTGCCAGCCATTTGATGCTTTTTCATTTGTCCATGTTGGGATAGCAGCAGTGCTGCTAAGGCCTGGGTTACAGAGAGGCCTTACGCTAACTCAAGATGATAGTCTTGCCAGGTGAGCATTTTAGAGATATCAAGGACAAACAAAAGTCAAAGGCAGGACAAAACAGTAACACGTGTTTTGTTCAAAGGCAGTTGTAGGGATGTAAATAACCACTTGGAAAGGCATTTATCATACAGGACTGACCTCCCACAAGAGCTGAGGGCAGAGTATTGACCGCCCCGTACGTTTGCAAAGTGAAAACTTAAGCAGAGTTAGCTTAATTGCTTTCACAAAAGAGCATCTGAGAAAGGAGAACGTCATTAAACTCTGTGCTAAGGTATCCCATAATATACAGGATTCCAATTAGTTAGAACAAGATAGCTCAGAGCATTAAAGGAATTCTTTGCAGATCCTTTAACGCTCTGACTTTATGTTCCTGCATTTAATTGATTGATAACGAAGCAGGCAGCCTGACAGAGAAAGCGCAGGAAAGCTTCAAGTTTGGATGTCAACTTGCAACTGTGCGCATTTCCTGTCAGACAAGATGTTGAGCTCGACACATCACATTAACAAATGTGCTGCTATTTTAAACTTCAAAGGATTTCCTGGAACAAAATGTTGTACCAAACCACAAAAACAAACGCTTCCTGCTGACATCTGCGTGTAGCCAGGTGACATTAGCATACCCAAATCATAGTTTAGAGCCTGTCATGACATCAGCGTATGTACAGTCAAATAGCTATCAGTATCATTATAAAGTCATTTTAAGTGTCTGACATTCAAGCCATTATTATTATTGCAGTACAACTACTCTGTTATATTAGTGTCACTGGAATGGGATAGTTCACAGAATATATCTCATCAACAGCAACAGAAAGGCTACTAAACGTCATCTCTAGACTGACTTACTGAACACATTGCTCAAAAATTTTTTTTGAAAGACACGAAACACAGATGTTGCAAGAAAGGCAAATACATCTTCCTTGTTACACACTATATCATGCTCTGTGTGGCTGGGACTACTTTAAATAATTAAAAAGAGTGTTGGTTTCAGAGAAGACACACGGCCCTATAAATATTTATATGAAGATTTAATGTCAGCATTGTGTGGCATGGTGCTTAATTGGTCACCATAATCAATGTGTTCACTTGGTTCCAACCCATTAAGGCCACAAAGAGGGAAGACTAGGCATCCAGCAAAACTGGTGTTGCGAGCTCTAGTTTACCACTATGGTTAGATGGAGGAGTAGAGTATATTATACAAAATATCAAATCTGCAGCTCGCGGTCTAATTAACAGGACAGCGGAAAATAGCACCCAAGTAAATGCTGCCACAACCAGAAAAAAACAACTAAACGAAACCAGAAAAACAGAAGTCGTCTGTTTGAAATCAAACTTCATGCAAGGCCAGGTCAGTTAATGGATTGAAATAAAATTATTTGGCCATTTTGACTATCAATATAATTTGTTATTACAAGTCATTTATAAAGCAAACATGCCAATTCCAGCTTCTCCAATATGAGAATTTCCTTTTTTCTGTTTTATATAATTGTAAACTCGATATATTTATTTTTGGTATTTACTGTTGGTCAGAGAAAAAAACTGCAGCTATTACCTACTCGAAAAAATAATCAATAATGAAAATAATTGCTAGTTGAAATCCTGAATGACATTGCAAAAATATAGCAATGCTACTTGTCAGTTTCAGACCATTGCAGAAAAGTGGAGGTTTTTACAGCATAAATACATGTCTGTTTAGTCCTCCACTTGGGGAAAACACTATGCAACTCTCCACTTCACACACCAGTGAGACAACCAGCCAGCCAGCAGGCTGCTACTGCAGGTTTTCAGCTGCCCGGGGCTCCTGGAACGCAAAGGGAGCTAAGGAGAGCAGCAGCGCAGGCATGTGTCCGGGAACAGAGAGCACTCAGTATGCCAAAGAAACAGCCGGGAAGAGATTTCCACCCAATAGGCCCCAGTGCTACTGCAGCTGGTAGAGCCCGCCTGGGCCTGTGGAGGGAGCCCAGAGATGGGGCTCTGCATGGCAGCACAGAAAGGACCCTTTGTTATGAAGCATTATGTAGCGATAAGCACCACAGCGCCCAAGAATCCCTCTGTACCGCCGCAGGGAAGGGGACAGAAACAGACAGAAAGATGGAGAAGAGAGTTGAAGGAAAGAACACAGAGGGAGATGAAACAACAGAATAAAAGAAGAAGCACAAAAAGTGGGAAAAACACTGTCGCATGTTGTGTTGACAGCGCTGAAAGCTAGGGAAATCTGCCAAGCACCATGTTCTTATCTTTACTCACAAGATGTTTTCTCTAAGTTATGTTGTCAAACAGAAAACGCCTCTGACTGCTGGACTGGGAGTTGTAAAAATCTCACTGCAGATACACAATGGGTTTTAAATTGAGAACCATTAAAGCAGCACATTGTATATATCTGCTAGTTTCTCTGTGGACGCCAGTGTGTGTGCAACGTGCATAAACAAAACAAGTCAGTCCCAAACAATGGGAGTCAAATTAGCGATTGGGACACTGATGGAAAACATTTTTTTAGGTTTGAATCAAGTCATAAAATGATACAACTCACATTGTGCAGCACAACAACAAGTGGAGCGATGACTTGAGAGCAAACAAAGTACAGTTTGGTCCGTTTTTGTGTTTGGTCTGTCCTGCTCGACAAAGTAGCAATAGTGGGTTTTATACTTGTGGGGGCAGAGTTCATTTGCAGCAGTGATACGTAATTTTGTCAATATGGATTTAAAAAAAAAAAAACAACAACAACCTACATCATGGTAAATGCACTTCTTCACAATATCAATATAGAGCATCAAACAATACAGCCAATACTACAGAGAAGGCGTTAATGGCTGTTTGGGTCTAAACCCCGACACATCCAGGCAGTTCACCACAGTGGTGCATAAATCCAACTAAAAGCCAATGTTACCATGAAGCAGGGACCGTTACCACGGTACAAACACTTTACAGCACAAATACATGTCGTCTCAGAAAGCATCGGTCAGCCCCCCTCCTATATTAGACACAGCACACCAAACTTCGGAGGGAGGTTTAACCTGGGATACCTTCATCTCAGGATGTATGTTGGACCCCTGTCCTCCGTTGTTGTGGTGGCGACGGACGTCTCACGTTTGGATCGACACAGGAAACGTTCGCTTGGCTATTAAGTGTCACCGGGTCTCACCTTTACCCAGCTGACAGGAAACGACTCGAACCTTTGATGATTTGGGGGGGGGGGGGGGGGGGGGGGGGGGACGAGACAATATT
>JAVQJF010089029.1:0-27425 GCA_036023855.1 Gadopsis marmoratus
AGGATGGAACATCAATACCTGCTGCTGCCAGAAGGTTTGCTGTGTCTCCCAGCACAGTCTCAAGAGCATGGAGGAGATTCCAGGAGACAGGCAGTTACTCTAGGAGAGCTGGACAGGGCTGCAGAAGGACCTTAACCCAGCAGCAGGACCGGTATCTGCTCCTTTGTGCAAGGAGGAACAGGATGAGCACTGCCAGAGCCCTACAAAATGACCTCCAGCAGGCAACTGGTGTGAATGTCTCTGACCAAACAATCAGAAACAGACTTCATGAGGGTGGCCTGAGGGCTCGACATCCCCTGGTGGGCCCTGTGCTCACTGCCCGGCACTGTGGAGCTCGACTGGCATTTGCCATAGAACACCAGAATTGGCAGGTCCGCCACTGGCGCCCTGTGCTTTTCACAGATGAGAGCAGGTTCACCGTGACAGACGTGAACGGGTCTGGAGAAGCCTTGGAGAACGTTATGCTGCCTGTAACATCATTCAGCATGACCGGTTTGGTGGTGGGTCAGTGATGGTCTGGAGAGGCATATCCATGGAGGGATGCACAGACCTCTCTACATGCTAGACAACGGCACCCTGACTGCCATTAGTTATGGGGATGAAGTCAGACCGTACGCTGGTGCAGCGGGTCCTGGATTCCTCCTGGTGCACGACAATGCCCGGCCTCATGTGGTGAGAGTATGCAGGCAGCTTCTGGAGGATGAAGGAATTGATACCACTGACTGGCCCCCACGCTCGCCTGACCTAAATTCAATAGAACACCTCTGGGACATTGTGTTTTGGTCCATCTGATGCCACCAGGTTGCACCTCAGACTGTCCAGGAGCTCAGTGATGCCCTGGTCCAGATCTGGGAGGAGATACCCCTGGACACCATCCGTCGTCTCATTAGGAGCCCCGATGTTGTCAGGCAGCATACTAACCCTAACTACTGAGGACTATTTTGAGTTGCTGCAATGACATTTCAGCAAAATGGACTAGCCTGCCGCATCATTTTTTCACTTTGTTTTTTGAGGTGTCTTTGAATTCAGACCTCTGCAGGTTGATAAATTTAATTTCCATCAAACGATGTGGCATCCTTTCCTTCCTAACACATTGCCCAGTCTATATCCTTATAGATATCCAGCATGACTTCTTTCCCTCTAAGGTCTAATGTGTTTTCAAAGTGTTCCTTTAAGTTTTTTGAGCAGTGTAAAACAATCCTGCAAATAATGTTCATGAAGGATATGCGTTTTTTAACATTACGCAATACAGGACAACAGCACCAAAAAATGCAGCCTCCAAAATGATCATACAGTACACTAAACAGTATAACCTTCATGTTGGATTTTATTGCAGGATTGCTGTATTAGACTGCATTCATTTTAGCTAGGTGCACATGTAGTTAACACTAACTCACTCAAACCACAATATATGTACATACACAGGGCTGCACAATTACTCATGCATGATTACACACCGTGACTTTAGTTTCCAGTTTCACAAGAACAGACTATTTCTTTTAGACTGCTGGAGGGGAACATGTCAGATACCAAACATGTAGTAAATATAGTTTGTTTTCTCAAAGGGTGCAACAATATAATGCATCATTGTGTATAGTTTCTTATAATACTGTGCTTTGTTCAAAGTATGTTGAATAATTCTCCTGTTTTCCACTGCTTTTGAGAAACCATTTCAAAGTCTCAAATGCCACAATTTAATGAAGCTGAATTATAATAAATTGAAAATAGAAAATTAGGGCACATCTCAAGAAGGCCTTACTTCATGATATATTAAAAATGAATCAGTTACATGAATCATTACGCCCCTACTACATGCATGATTACATTTTTTCTGTAATCACGCAGCTCTAAATTTACAACATTTCATTACAGACCAATATTTAAGTGGGCCAGATGATTATTTCCAGGAGGGTTTACTTACTTTAATCTGTCTTTAAACCTCTCATCAAACTCTAAATACCATTATAACAACTGATTTTCATATTAGACATGAGAGTTTTGACCTTTCTATTTACATTACATTGTGGTGAGAAGAAGCCAGCCCTTTGCCACTGTGTCACGGTGGGATTTTGATTAGCTGATTGTATCATATGAATGTCTTACCATATATTCCATTGGCCAACACAGGCTGCCTGTGAATCTGTAACCCTAAAAACACCAAAGCGCACATCAGCACAATGTACGCACACATAGGCGACACACACACATACATACACAAACTCAAGAAGCATATCACAGCATGCGCCAATGCCGCCCTTGCAGCTACTTGAGTCCCAGCATGCCTTGCTCCCAGGATCAGCTGTGGAGAAGGTCATGGGACCTCCTTGGTATAAACAACATGGTTGATTAAGCACACAGAGGCACATAACATTTACATAAGATTGAAACAGAGTGAGAGTGAGTGGGAGAGGGATATAGTAAAGTGAGAAAAAAGAAAGCGCAAGGGTAATAGACAGAAGGCAATAATCGAGTGTGCGTGTTGAAACACACTCTGTGGAATGAAAGGAATTAACTGACAGGACCGCGTGTGTACAATGTTTGTGTCTTGGCTTGCCCAACACGAGTTAGCAAGAGTGTGTTTTGTCTCTGTGCATGTAGTAGAATGTCTGCGGAAGTTGTAGGTAGTCGGTATTTATTAGATGAAGCATTCGTAGACGGGCCGAGACAGAGCTCTGGATCTAATGCACACGCTGCAGGGCCACATCGGCTGCCTGCTCTTATACTGTATGCCTGTATGTGTGTGTGTGTAATCTGATTTGAACTGCCTCACTCACACTAGGCCAAAGAAAATGAGCACAGACGAGTAAAGCAGCCTAGTCGCTGACCTTTTCCCTACTGAACTATTGACAACCGGAGATGCTGTCTAACATCAGTTCACATTACAGAGACCAGTAAGACAATGATGAAGACGATGAGCGCAGAGAAAACAGTGGGAGGGAGTCTAACTGACAAGGGAAGGCCTCTGTGACTGGAAAAGACGTGCAAACACATGCGCATATACGCACCGGCAAAATGGCAATCCAATTGTCAAAAACGAGTGGCGAGAGTAAACATTAGATTAGCCAGGCGTTCAGCAGGAGGCCTTTCTGCTGGTTTCATGGCTCACCACGCACACAGCAAACATGTGAGCTGGCTATTTTGGGTTGTGCCAACCCCCCTCCAGCACCCCCTCTAACCACACTCCCACATCTCTATGTCCTTCCATCATTCCCTTCCTGCTGCCACTCTCTGCCTCTCTCCACATACGACTTCCTCTATGCTGCAACGGTTGATTTGTCATAGACTGTTATTTCCTCACTTAAGGCTCCCACACAAACTGTAACACTTTCTGAGTACTAACTTTAAATGAGTCCGTGGCATTAAGTATTGAAAACAGTCGAGTGTCAAACGTTAGCATGGAATGTTTTGTCAGATCTTGTTTGCATTTCCTCTGATCATTTAAACACGATACATATGTATATGATATATTTAAAGCTCGAGTGCGGGACTTTTACATATAAATGAACGTCCGTGTTCACACAACGCTGATTAAACCTATCACAGCCAGGTTAATCTCTCTGTGTCTGTGGTGACATTGGTAAGACCAGAGCCATGTAGAAAGAGAGTCACATCAACGGAGGTTCAAAACACGTGGTCATCACGTGATTCACGTAGACCTCAGACCGTCCCCTGTACACGGCTCTGGTACGCCAGATCTGAAGGAGCACAACCGTAGCGATGGCTACAGCGACTAGACGTATTGTGGAAAAACCTAAGAAGGGTAGAACCTAAACCAAGAATGGTTTCTGCTGCTCCAGATCAAAAAGAATCTCAGAGTTCAGAGGAAGAATTACAGTGAAAAAGATAAGAAAAAAAGAAGTGATCAAGGGTGAGGACAAACATGGGTAATAATGGGTGTAGCTTTTACTTGTTGGGCGAGCGCTGAAAGAAGAGAAGGGACCGAGGGCAGACATAATATCGCATTACTGCGCTTGGACAGATTGGAATTTGGAAATTATTTGGAGTAGGCTATGTAGCCATTACATTTACTCTGCCTAAATGATGGGTTATTGTCTTGGAACTGTGGAAATCTGAGCGAGCGTTCCCGTAGACATTTGTCATTGGCACACAGACAGTGCTTGTGTAATTACTCTCACTGTTAGAAGGAGGAGACAAACGGCACTCCAGCTTTCAGTCATAACTTTGCCAATTTCAGCAATGTTTCTCTTTGTGTATGGCTCTTTGTGCTCAAACATTGTTTACCTAAGGAGTTGACATTCACATTAACCATTAACAAGGCTTTCCTTTACCAGGTGGATGTGAACATTAACACAAGTCAAGACGTGTTCCTGCTCAAAGAAGACTGAATCAACGTTGTTTTACTCGAGTATACAACACTAAGGTCATAAACATTATGCCTGGTCTGCAAACACCAAAACTAATTCAACAGTAGGTTCAATTGTTTTTCCATACCACACCATTTTGTTATCTAATTTAAGTACATTTTTCAGCTTTTACTTTGGCGAAATAAAGTGTCCTGCATTAATAATTATAATCTAATAAATATAATGTACATTACTCTGAAATGGGACATTCTGCATAAGGAGTACCTTTAATTGGCGAAACCGGTTTCCAAAACAAAAAATAAAGTGCCACTTAAAAGTGACAAGCAGTCAGTGTCTTGAGTGTGATTCTAATCTAATTGCTGAATTATAATTCCCTGGAGTCAGCATAGGGAACAATCTAGAGCATAAAACTGTAAAACATAAAAGCAGGGACAGACCAGGAAATGAGAATTTAGCCTGCACCAGACCTGATATCAACGTAACCCTAAAAGCGCCCTCGATTAGAAGAACACCTTCAACCTCACAAGCGATGACATTACCTAGCTAGACCAGACGTTGGGCGTAGGAGTCCTGATCTGCCAAAAAAAGCGGCGACATGTAAAAATGCAATCTCAGCTTTCTGCATAAAAAAGAGAGATCGGCCACGATAAAGACGGAGATATTTCTCAACTCAAACCACCTGATACAGCAGAGTCATGCCAATATATATATATATATATATATATATATATATATATATATATGACGACATCAACAGTCTGTGACTTCAGTTCCGTGTTTTGTAAATTTCACCCAAGCTACGCTCACTTCTCATTTCGAACATCACACACAGGGCAGGATTTTGGTCAAAGTGCTGTTGACGGAGCACTTGAGCGTGTCGCACTCGGCCGAGGGGTGCGGGAGGAAATACAGCTGAGGCTCCGTCCCATTGTGTAGAGGTAGAGACGGACAACCACATGCTATGACCTCAAAAACAAACGCCTACGATTTTGTTTCCAGAACGCACTCGCACATTCACACACAGACGCACAAACAAACAGAACCCCACACCAGCAGACAGACCGATTTAGCATACGCATCAGACAAAGACGCAGACGGACACATCCTCACGTGGACAGACACCCACACATTGTGTCCTAAACCGTCTTGACAAGTTTAAGGCAGCTTAGTAACCCACCACTGTGTTTCATCAATAGCCAGGTTTCAAGAATCACAAGACTAATTCAAGTCTAATATCAGCGCCAACGCTCACTGCTTACAAAGAACCCTCAAAGCTGAAGTGACTGCGTGCATGTCTGTGGGTGATACATGCACAAGCGCACACACACACACGTCAAAATGAAGCTGCGACAATCACAAGTGTCACGCCGGGCCATCAGTCAGCTCTCACCGGTGATGGATACGGTTTGAGGAGAATTGGACAGATCCAATTTTAATCAAGTGGATTTTGGATTGTGCCAGTGCCGTGATGGAGTGGCCGAGATGCGCCGCTGTGACTGACAGGTTGCGTATCAGAGTGTCCTTCCGTTTGTGTGGTTTCTGTCCTCGTATACGTGTGTGTGTGTGTAGGTGCACGTCTCTTGTTTGTCTGGCTCCTGACATGTGTCTAAATCTACCATTTTTGGACCTCCCCCCCCCCTTCATCAGCAGAGATAACTTCCACCATATAAAATCATGTCAGGGGCTGCTGGTCTGAGTGGTGTGGCCGACCCTGATAAGAGCACTGAGCCCTCTGCTTTCTCCGTCACCTCAATCATCCCGCACACCCTTCAGTCTGCTTCCATCATCGTCCGTCTGTCCTTCACTCGTTCACGGTGAACTTCAACTCTGTCACAGTGACCCCCGTCTCATCACATCTGAGGTGCGCTTGGCTGTTCTGGTCTCCATGGATACGCTCGACGCAGAAGAAACAGCGAAGCGTAGCTGTAAGTTGCCTGAGATGTGTTTGTGTGTGTGCTGACAGGCTCTGTAGCTCAACTCACCGACAATTTACGGCAACTTGAAGAGATTCAGCTCGACTCTGACACCACACCAGGACCCTTTATGGACAGACTTTTAAAAACACTCCATTTCAGGGCTGCAAGTAATGATTATATTCTTCATCACTTAATCTTCCGTGTATTTTCTCAACTGATCATTTTGTCTATCAAATGACTTGTTTTGCCTGGTTAACAGTCCAGGATAAATAGCCAAAAGCCATTTTAGTGACATATTCTTGTCTATTAATCTCCTGAAAGAGGAATGAGCTCACTCTCATTATTGCCCATTTTAAAACTACAGCCACAGAGTTTTCAGCAGCGTCTGGAACTCGACTGGCAGCTGCTGAGGTTCACAGAAACCTCTTACAGCAAAACCTGAAAACGCGTCTGCCAGCGCGAGGACGACGAACACAAAGCTAAACATGCTGCTGTGTGTGCGTGTGTGCGTGTGCGTGTGCGTGTGTGTGTGTGATCATGAGCTGCACTGCCTTTAATATAACACGAGCACACAAAGGCAGCGCAACGCTTCAAATACAGTGAGTGAAACATTTCCTCAAACTCCTTTTTTCACATGTAGAACAACTGCGGGACTCTGACACGCAGTCCAAACCATGTCCTCCCCCCCCTCCACCGGCACAACACACACACACACACACACACACACACACACACACACACACACACACACACACACACAGAGAGAGAAGAAAAAAAAGTGTGGTCAACTTTTAACGAGCAACCTACCAGCTTTCTTCCTCCCTTCCCCTCGAGTTGCCCCTCCTGCCCGGCAAGCTGTTGCTGCACAAACCTCGGCTTACTTTCATCTAACAGGACAAAAGGTCGATGGTTCTGTCCGCCGGGCGCCTCACACTTTTCACTAACTTCATGAGAGATGAGTCTAAAAACTTCTTCTTCTTCTTCTTCTTTCCTCTCCCTTTCCTTCCCTTCCTCCTCCCCCTCTGCCTCCCCCTCCACGGTCACGAAACCACTTCCGCGAACAAATGGCAACGTCATCCGGCATCATCCTGCCTGTGTGTGTGTGTGTGTGTGTGTGTGTGTGCGTGTGTGTGTGTGTGTGTGTGTGTGTGTGTGTGTGTGTGTGCGTGTGTGTGTGTGTGTGTGTGTGTGTGTGCGCGCCTCTGTTTTGCACCTGGTCCGTTCAGTGTACGTTGCGCAAAAGTAGAAATCCCATCGTCGCGAGCCAAAAGCATTAAAACACAAGTTACCTTAAATGAAAAAGGCCTAAATGAAACAAGGGTAGTTTTGTTTCCGTCCTTTTATAGTCACCATAAGACCACAACTGCCTGAATTGTATTCCTAAGAAACAAGTCACTTCTGTATTATATGCCTTAAACTATACCTTAATATTAACTTCATTATAATGGTTTAATCTCCTATATCAGCCCTGTAGTGTTCCTTTGATATTGTTACTGCGTGCATGTGGCACATACTCATATATTAAGATGATACTACCATATAAATGTTTAAATATGTGTAAAGCATATGAAGCATATATACACTCAGTTGCCAGTGTATTAGGCACACCTAGATACATCTAATGCAGTCTAATACAACCACCCTGCAATAAATCCAACCTTAATGATGATTTCATGATTTCATGTTCAGTTTTTGTTGAAACTGTAGGCCTGTGTGTGGAGAGGTGTTGATTCACCTGTATGATCATTTTGGAGGCTGTAGTTTGTAGTGCTATTGAACTGCATTGCATTATACACAGGTGTTATTTAGCCTAGCCTCACTGCTATAAGTGGGGTGGACAAAATGAGCAACAGAGTCAATAAACTGGCACCCAAGTGCATATTCGTCATCCTCTATTACACATACTATGGTTAAAACCACGTGGCTTGTTTCTGACAGTCACTAGTCCCCTTAGTAAGCTTGTTGCCATCAGCACAGTTTTGATGGATATTGCTGTCTAGAAAGTGACTACGGACAGTTTGATGGTGGAAAGAGATTAACCCATCTGAGATGTAGTGGTCCAGGTGCCCTCAGATTAACCCCTCCCTCTATATATAGACATATCTCATAATAATCACTTATATCATAATTTGACTTAATTCTGACATATTAATGAATCATTTGGACTTACCATGAGCATGTTTTATCATATTATTTTATGTTTCCTAACTTTTCATCTGTTTTTTTTTTCTTTATCTGGCAGAAAATGGCCTTTATATACCTTTATTTGCAGACCCATCTGCAATTGTCTTATCTTATAATAAGTTTAAACACCATGGAAATATTATATTACACTTAAATGTCCTGAAAGCTAAATATTATATGATTGCTTGAATGGACTGTTTGGGTGACTACGCATAAATGCACAATGAGTTTCCTGGCATGATTAATACCACCCTCAGAATTTCAGTTGATTTCATTTTTATTCTTTAATGTATCTCAAACCACCAATGTATTGTCAAGTGAATAACATACTGTGGAAAATAAGAAATTCACCTTCCACTTTGTTTCAGCATAACCCAGTTGCAGAGCGGCAGACTCGGGGTTTTAGACGTGCCAACATGCGCCACCCACAGACAAGAAAACCAACAGCACTAGACAGACTGCTCCTTTGGGGTCAATGATCGGTGTATTGACTCCTCCAGCCGGTAGAGGCAGGCGATTTACAGTAATCTCAGTATCTCTTTTAATTTGGGCAGAAGAGAAGAAGTTGTGTCCCGACACAGTTGTCCTGTGCATCCTATCCGTGTGGACAAAGGTGCCAACTCGCAGATAAACGAGTTGTCGGTGCCACTCGCTTTGCTAATACTTATCGTATTTACTTTGGCCAACATATACTGCTCGTCTTTGCTAAGTAAAGCACAGCAGTACAAATGTTCAGCTGCTTCCGTGTACGTATATCCGTAAACGTGATTGGCTCTCGAGTCTCTCGTAAAACCCTTTCTCGTTCATGATTGGTCAGGTAACGACACGTCTTTCGAGTGACATTGTAGCTAGCCACAAACGGCAAGACACGTAGTTTGAAGGACATACGCGGCTTAGGTGCAAGTTCCCTCGGGTTTGAGTTAGGTTACCAAATTATAAACCCAAAAGATCTGGTCATTCTTCACAGCATATGTTAGTGGAGAGGAATCGGCAGTATAGACAGAACATAAGCCGCTATGTAAGTGTTCTTGAATGCTAGTGCTTGCATTTTGCTAGCGCCCCCAACAATGGCATAAAGCTAAGTACCGGTAACCTAGCAAGGAGACGTGTCACGTTTAGCTAAGATTTGTAATACAAGTATATGAGGCTTTCATTGATATTAATCCATCATTTATGCGTGTATGAAGGCGAACATGTCATTACGTTGTCACGTAAGTTAACATACAGCGTGACGCAACTGTAGAAAGTGCAGGTGGTCGCATGCTGCTGTAGCTCTCATCAGTGCATCGGTAGAATAACGCGAAGGCTCAACGTTAACGCGCAGGGATAGTTCGAAGTACCGGTGTGGGCTGTAGATCGTTACTTCCTTTGACCGCTGTCCACCTCCTGTCAGCTCCGCACACGTCTCGACAGGTTGTCTTCACTGCATTTCCATAGCAGCGAATTTGTCTTCACTCCTCATGTTTTGAGTTTGTCAGTTCTTCACATCAGCTTCAGACAATAGACAGGCCGCACTTGTTATAGCTTGGCTATCCAGTATGAAGGTGTATCGATGTAACTGAAGGGTATGGCTACAATACCCTTAGAATTCCCCCCCCCACAGAGATAATGAATTGGAATCATCCAAATGCAATATCTTAAATACAACTAATCCTTTCTTCAACCTCTTTGAACTTGCACCTTTTCACTCCACGTGTCTACAAACAACTGTTAAGTCATTGTTAAATTATGCACCATCTCTGCTGCTGAAATGAACACATTTCTCATGATTTCTTCTTCTTTGCCCTTTGTTTTGTTTCTTTCTCTAATCTTCTCCTTCATGTGTCTCCTCCCGGATGCTTCCTGGTAGGAGGCAAGCTGTGAAGGAGAAGAGGGGCTGAACTGGAAAACATTTTGAGATACTCCATATGGATGCTCCATGTTGACGTAAGATTGGAAATGAACTTTACTGCTCCTCATAAGGCGTAATGGCTTATTATAAAAGCAACAGAAAGTGCATAGAGACGACACACACTAAAGCGATTTACTGTATGTCATGATAGAGTTGTTTATGACCAGGAACATTTGTGCCTGTGTTGACTATTAATACCTGAACAGGCCAGAATGTCCAGCTTTACACTTAAGAACAAAACATACATGCACAAAGTGTAAATGCTTAATGAACAACGTTGTAAGCATTTTCCTTTCTCTTCTAGGCTTGCATTTCCCAAGCTGAGTAGAGCAGCGGTGCGTGTGAGGAGGCTTACGTCTCAACTCTGCAAAGCAACCATGTCCACAAACCACCAGGTCTCCAGTCTGTCCTGTGCAGCCGGCAGGGATGCACCCACTGCAGCCATTCTCATCATTGGAGATGAGATACTCAAGGTGATTTGATATACTCGTGGTTAGTATGACCTTCAAGCTGTATTTGTATTATTAACAGTATGTCACTGAGAATCCTAATATCAACTTCATTATATTTTTTTCAGCCCTGTAGTATTCTTTTTAATATAGTTATTGGTTGTATGTGGTACATATTGATGTATTACAATGTTCAGGGTATCATATGTTAAATGTTTTAAGTATTTGCATACAGCAGTATATACGCTCAGTTGCCAGTTTATTAATTTATAAGTAATTAATTTATTTTGTCCTAAATAATCTGGCAACTGTGTATATTCGTATTTCTTCACTATACATACTATGTTTGAAACCATGTGGCTTGCTTGTGACAGTAGTCCCCTCATTGCCATCAGCACAGTTTTGATGGATATCGATGAGAGTCCTCAAAAGTTTGTGGATTAGAGAAAATCAAAATAAACCCTCACTATTTTCTAATAACTGTACTCCCTCCAAAGTAAGATTTTTATCGATTGCACTCTAACATGACACCCTGATTCATCAGTACGCCTCAGCTCTCCGGGCCGCTGTGCAGTCCAGGATCTGCACTTCATATCCCTGTTATGGCTGTCTGATATGGCAGCAGTGCTCATTTCTTCAAAGACAAGTTCACCATTATTTCTTGACTTGCCATGATCATGATTTAAACATGAAGCCTTTGATTATGTCCAATGTCGTGTCTCTCCCTCCCCCACTGAATGAGTCACTGAACGTCACCAAGCAAGACCTTCGCGTTGTTAAGCCCTTGAATGTAATATTCAAGTGAGGTTGGAAACACCAGATTGAATGTAACGGAGTGTCTCTTCTCGTCCTTTGTCTCCCAGGGTCACACAGTCGACACCAACAGTGGCTTTCTGATACGAGCACTAAGGAAGCTTGGAATATCTGTGCAGCGCATAACAGTCATACCAGATACACAGGAGGTCATTGCCAAGGAGGTGGCCCTCCTTTCCCCTCAGTATACACACCTCTTCACCTCAGGGGGCATAGGCCCCACCCATGATGATGTCACCTTTGAGAGCATTGCCATGGCGTTTCAAGAGGAATTACACCCCCACCCTGAGCTCGCCCGGCTGGTTGAGGAGTTCTATGGAGCGGTGGATAAGAACAGTGCTGCTATGAAGATGGCCTTGGTACCCCGCTCAGCCAAACTCAACTATGGAATTGACCCTCAGACTGGACAACCCCAGCGCTACCCAGTGGTGAGTGAACGCAGAATGGAAGGGGATGGAGTTCTTTTTATCAAGCTGCAGTTATATCCTGTGGATCATGTTGGTATAAAACACTAAATCGATCAAATTACAACTGACTGCCTGCAGCCTTTGTTAAAATTGATGTCCCAAATATCTGCTGTGCTGTCTAATACCGTTTCAGTAGGCTTTTTGGGGGGGGCAAACAAAAATTGTTTAGCAGACACAACTGAAAGAAAGATGTTCACTCAGTCACACAACTTTCTTACTGTTCCATCCTCTCGGAGGTTATTTTAGAAGACAGATTGCAACATCAACTGCTAACCAGACACTGCAGGAGTGAAACGCGGCTTCTCACAGTGGGCAAAATAATTACATTGAACATTTACAGAAAACAGCAGTGTAAGGAATACACACCTGCAGGTATTTGTGTTGCAGTTTGCAGAAATTCACCCATGACATGTTGATATTTTTCCTTAATCAAGACCACAGCGCTCTGTATGGTTAACATCTGTAGTACATTATGATTATATTTAGAAAATGTATAAACAAGTTTTCTCAAATTAAAATGAGTCATTAGTGCCAGTAGTGAAATGGTATAGCTACACAAATACACAATAACAACATTTATTCATACAGCGGGCTACCCTAAACATTACATTGATTGTACCATAACACACTCAGAACATATGATTCACAAGGGGCCATGCCTTTCCTGACAAATGAAAGTAATCAAATCAGACAGAAAGTAATTGACCACTGTGGTAAAAATTTAAAAACATGTCTTCACTGAACCAGAAACTGCATAAAGAATCATCAAGCCTGTAGGTTTAGGAAAACACAGGCCCATATATTCTCTCAGTATATGATGTGTCCACCTTCTTCTCCCAGGTCAGCGTGCGTAACGTCTATGTCTTTCCTGGGATCCCGGCTCTGATGGAGAGGGCCTTCAGTGGGCTGGAGAACCTCTTTGCTGGTTCAGGGACCACGTTTCACTTTCGTGAGGTAACACCATGACAGTCCATCTGAATACTGTGTTTTGATCGTATAAGCAAGCTAACCGGAAGATCTTTGTATTAGGTGTTCGTGGATGCGGATGAAACAGATATCGCCCACGTGCTGACCAAACTGCAGGCTGCTTGGGGCACAAAGGTGACTCTGGGCTCCTATCCTGACTGGTTGAGCAACTATCACAAAGTCAGGCTGTACCTGGACTCGGATAGCCAGGAGGAGGTGGACAAAGCCCAGGCACAGCTGCTAGACGAGCTGCCCAAGGGTAGCGTGGTGCCCTTAGTCACTGACCCGGTGTCCATCGCCACAGCTGAGGTGTACACACTGGCAAACAGCGGTGAGGGGGAGACAGGGTGGTGGAGGATGATGGTTAAACTATGTCAACTTAATATAAAGTGAATGTTGCAGAGAACTCTTACAGTTTACACATGCATTGGGACCAATAAAGGAAGCAAAGAGATTAAAGTAATTATCGCTGTAAATTCATAGTGGATAGTGAAACTAGAATAGAACTGGCATGAGACCGAACAGAGAAAAGAATCAAGCATCAATAAAATAAGGCAAAGGACGAGCAGATATCTTTTTTTTTTTTTGTGAATTTGATATAAGAATGAGGGATAATTAAAATTATAACTAACAACATTTGACTACATTCAGTGTAAAACGTCCTCTTGCTGTGGAATTAATTTCCCACAGGTACACCGCTGGGTGACAAAGTTCTGTCTGCGCTGAAAACCATACAGGCTGCGCTGGATCAGTATTCGTCAGAGGAAATCTGCGTTGGCTTCAATGGAGGCAAAGACTGCACGGCACTGCTCCACCTCTACTACGCAGCACTGAAACGGTAACATGAGGGGAGAAGACGAGACAATTAGAACATTTCGGGGTAGGAATGATTTTTATTCGGGACAAAACAAATTACCTGAGAGAGGAGAGATGAAAGGGAGATGGAGATTAAAAACATAATGATGCCAATTCTGCTCAGTGGGGCATCACAGTAAGTGAAGAGGAAAATTAGTTCAGCAGCAACTATAGAACAATATCGGACAAGACAGACCACTGTTTGGACATTTCTTGACCTGTATTGGACACATGGTGGGAGATGGTGATATGGGTAAACAGGAACTTGTGTATCTTTTTTTTTTTTTTAATGTGCCATTTCTCACTCTCTCTGCTGCCACTCTCAGGCGGTATCCAGATGGTAAAGACAAGGTGAAAGCTCTGTATATCCGCATTTTCTCCCCTTTCCCAGAAATGGAGAGATTCCTTCAGGACACGATAAAAAGGTGAAGGCACCAGTCTAATTTCTTGCATCTTTAACTGTTGATAAACCTATTTCGGCTGATCGTTTATTGCAGATTTATTTCACGTATTTTAATATCTTTGTACTTAACAGGTGCATGCATGTGTTACCGGTGCAAATAGTTGTGTATTAAGGTTCTCTTTTCAAAAAACTCTTCTGTTACCTATCGTATGGCAACTCAATATTTGGCAACGTGTCTCCCATAGATATGACTTGGACATATTCTCCGTGGAGGGCAGCATACGGCAGGCGCTAAGCGACGTGCAGGAGAGGAGGCCGGAGCTGAAAGCCGTCCTGATGGGGACCAGGAGGAGTGACCCCTACTCGCACACACTCACGCACATGTGTCCCACTGACCCCGGCTGGCCCAACTACATGAGAGTCAACCCGTTACTAGTGAGACACACACACCCAAATGACATAAATATACCGTGTCATACTGTGTAGGAGGTCCTAGGAGCATCCTCTTGGATCCAAAAAAACAAAATCAAATCAACTGATTCTTCTAAGTGTAAAATACATGTAGGCAAAACACAAGTTAAACTAAAATAACAGTTGGACATTTACCCCACCTGATTTCATTTTCCTAAGAGCACCTGCAGACATTAATTAGAAAAACAAGAACCAAGCAGTCCTTCAGTTTCCTCACATCTCTTTTTAAAGTCGCAGTTTGTATAGTGCTGCTGGAGAAACTGCTTTCTGACTGGTGATACAAATGTGTTTTCACCACTCTAGGCAGGCAATTTCCCCTTGTTACACTTAACGTTATTTGTCATCTTGACTGAAGTTTCAGAGTGCAGATCCACAGTTTAATGCACTTCAACAGCCCCGCAGCAATACCCTCACACACACACAGTAGGTACTCCTGTACACTGTAATGCTATCCAATATAACCCCAAAACAAATTCACATTCTTAACAAATATTTAACATTAAAAGCACGATGTTGTGCTCGAATTACATTGTGCAGGTTTTGATGACAGTCCATCTTTTGCAGGCAGCAACCTCTGATGTTGTTGCTCTTTCACCTGCTTAGGCTCACTGAAGAATGGATGTACTGTACCTGAGCAGAAACACAATGTCACCTGCTTTATTTTAGGCTCGTTAACGTATTTAGAAATGGCAAATACTTTCGTCATAATGTGACAGCTGCAGATACATATAGGGGGGATGCTCAGCTGTCCCGATTGAACCAATGATGAATCAATCACAAACCAGTTCAATCTGATATCTTATAACCCTCTACAGGACTGGACGTATCACGACATCTGGTCACTGTTGAGGACGTTATACGTGCCCTACTGTATTCTCTATGATAAAGGGTAAGAACACATGTGATCTTTTCCACTTTCACTATCCTCCGTTTATTCAGGTTTGCACGTCACAGCCAAAACGCAGAGTTCTTGGTCTGAAACGTCTCTGTGGTGCCCGCAGGTACACGTCACTGGGCAGCATGGACAACACCTGTCGAAACCCTTCCCTGCAGGTGGTGGACGGGAGGGCGGTGACGCGATACAGGCCAGCCTACCTCCTGGAGAATGAGGAGGAGGAGCGAAACTCCCGCGCCTGATGCTGTCCCGCTTCTCACCGTGTCACCTGTTGCCGACGCAGCCAGATCTCCAGATCCCGGATCGTCCCCTGCGCACATGTGCCTCTGTAGAACCCACGACACGGACACCTTCATCGAGGCTCCGTGTGAATTTTTTTGCAGAATGAGATTGTGAAGGAGGTCTCTGCGTGTTTGTGTGTGTGCTATTTGCTTCTACACGTGAGGCTCAGTCTACTGTAATGGCTCTCTGCTGAATGAATCATCAGTCCGTGTCTTCTTCCATTGTCATGTTGCTGCTTTAAGAGGAGGCCTGCAGACAGCGTGTGCCGGCCTTTCAGGATGGCTCTTCATGTATCTTATTTATAAATCACGCGAAACGGTGAGGAAATCAGGTTTTAGGAGCTGAAGTGTGCAGCAGCCTGGACAGACTGAAGGTCAACCAGGAGGCTCCTAATGATTCATCTGTCTCCTGCTGGCCTCCTCTGGGACGCCTCCACCCTCGTGTTGTAGTTCTCTTTGCGCACCTCAAGGGCGCGTCGTTTTCACTTTTTTTATCATTCAGCAACTGCGATTAGAAAAAAATGAAATAAAAAAAATGACCTGATCTGTTGCCAGACATGATTGAATCCAGGCCGCGCGCCGAGGATCGATACCGGTCGATCTAATAAAGCGGGGCTGCTCACACTGTTACACCAGTAATTAACCCCCCCCCCCCTTCATACCCTCCTAACTTATCTGTCCTGCTTGATTTATTAATAATAACAGTAATAAAAGAGGCAATGAGCAGAAGCTAAATAATTTGATGGTGTGTGTGCTCTGGTGGTAAAACACCGGGGCGCCATGATGATGTTCCTGTGGACGTGCACTGTGTCTGAGCAGCCCCCCCCCCATGTGACTCCTAACACTGCCCTACTTGCAGCGTGCAAAAAGGAATAATCTGACTTGTAAATAGATGATGCATTAATTCGCTTAAGCCGTGTCATTGTTCCAGTTTATTTGATCTTAACTCCTTATGAGATTACTGCAACTTTACAGCTCCACAATTTTGTCTAGTGCCTCTGTAATATTGATGTAATGTGATTTCTTTTTAGTAATATATCCACCACCTATGTTACTCTGCTGCTCATAATACATGTGACTTTATAGTGGTCTTGCTAACATGTGGAATGTAATGAATGACTTTGACTCAAATAGGCCTACTGTAGTCTACACGAGTATTTTATTTTTCCTAGTTAATAATTTCGAGTTTGTTCCTTTATACTACTACTACACTACATTTCAGAGGGAGATACTGCGCTTTTTAGTCCACTACCCTTTTTATCTGACAGCCGTGGTCACGAGTTAGTTCACAAAGTGCAACAATATATTCTAAATACATTGTCAAAGATTAAACCAGTGGTTTCCAACCTCTTTAGGCTTGTGTGTGTTTTGGGCCTCTACATTCAAGATGTATGAGATGTTAGCTTTCCACCAAAGAGCGATTCCCCCCACAAACGTCTCGTATGGTTTCATTTAAATAGCTGCTCAAGGCCCTAAGAGGATTATCCAGTGTTATGAGAGTAAGATGTGTGCGGCAGAACTCGTATGCTACCTCATTAATCATCTACTCACATCAGGATCCTCAGATTTATGTTGTGACACTTAGGAGGGGGCTCGACATAAAACTCCACCTGGACCGGCTACAACAGTAAGATGCAGTAACAAATCTGAATACTTCTTCCACCACGGCATTTGCCGTCGCTACAGGCATGTCAGGGATGGTGAATCGATCTTGACATTTGTAATGAATCTTCCTGAGGTTCGTTACCTTCGTCCTTTTGTTCAATTGTCTTCCACAGTTTCATCAGTTGTCACTCCATCACTTGCCTGTTTCATCCTTTGTGCCTGTTTTGGCCTCACTACTGTATCCATCCACAATCGACTGTAGCCATCACACCTCTTCCCTCCTCACTGCCTTTCCCGTGTATTAAATCTCTGAATTTGTGTTATGAATCTCAAAATGTTGTTTTGATTTTTCCACAGGAGACTGATTCAGAAAAACGTCAGGGGTGACATAGTGGGAGGATATAGATATTGACTAGGGACCTAAAAGAATCTGAACTAAAATACTTCTTTTTTTGTGTGTGCGCGTGGTCCTCAACTGCATATTTATGAATATCTTGTTTTTTAATTTCACACCGCTGTGCTTTTGAAACGGGGTGTGTTTGAAATCTACAAAACTGCAAACAAACCACTCTTGAAATTCAGATACAGCAACTTTTGTGTCATTTGCGACAAAGTGGAACAAGCCGGGAAAAAAAAAAGTGGCTATTTCTTTCCCTCCTGTGCATATTTAAACTTAATTGGTTCTCCAAAGACAGATTTTAGGTCAGCTGGTGGAAGTATGGTCACAGCAGCCACTTAAGGTGATGTGAGGATAAGAAGAACTGGGGTGATCGGAGTTACCTCCTCTGCACTAGGTCCATTATTCCTTGCTACTCTGCCGAAACACTCCAGTGTTTCTATCCAAATCTCCCAGGTGGGACTCTAACGTATAACAAAATCCACAGAGTTAATGGTGTGTGTGTGTGTGTGTGAGAGAGAAATGGACTCAGCGTGACTTAAGATCACTGTTACACACTTGGTGTGACTTTATACAAAAACATGTGACACGTTTTGATATCGAAGTGAACTATCAATTTCAGATGCGAGCCTGCCTTGGTGTCTGTGATGCTTTTCTCTAAAGCAATATGTTCCTAATCCAATTCCTCAGCAGTTCCTGCAGTGTAAAACGAGACTTGAAGCAGCATGAGACAGCAATTCAGGCGATGTCCTAGGAGGGATGCTTAACACAGAGGATGAATAGACACTCCGTTGTCAGAAAGCATCAGGAGAGAAGGGAGACCTTTGAGTCTATGCAAATTACCAACCCATCTGCATGTAAAGCCAATGGACCAGAACACGGGAAATAGGATGTATCAGTATCAAAGTGTCACACATTAAAAGTGGATGAAAGAAAGGAAGGGGGAAAGTGGGAGGGAGAATGAGGAAGGAGGCTGCTTTGCTTGCCGCCATGTGAAGTGTGACTGACTTAGCTCATTTGTGTCTGGTTTTGGTGTGTTCAAATAAAAAGCCAGTCCCCTAAATCCTCAGTTTGTCACAGCTCGCAGTCCGGCACGCAGAACCAAGACCCCCTGCTCGTAGCTGCACACATGGGATGCATTCAGAAATGCCTTTCACACAGCGGCCGCGCTTTAATATAAAGGGGCCGGGGTCTGTGAAGCTTCAACCAGCCTGCTGACAACTGGTGAGCGAAAAAATCTGCTCAGCTGAACGCAACAGCCATAACTTAAACATGGTGAAGGGTGTTAGAAAGATGAGAGGTGTTTAACACTAGAAAGGCCCATCCAGTGTCAACTGGTTCCTGTTTTTAAAGATTACGAGTGTACTTTAAGCATCCAGAAAGTCCTTCCTTGACTTTTCTGAGGCCATTTTTATGTATGAATCAATGTAAAATATACAGAATCAGGCATGGAAATAATATTTATGTTCACGTCTTTCAGATGACACACTTTTAGTATTAAAAGTTAGTACTTGCAGTGTTTTGCAGAGAGCACTTGCTCTTATGTAGAAAATGTGAAATTAATGGATGTAAATGAGAACAAATTGATGACAAACGCTGCCATGTTAGTTGATATATCTGTTGACAAGTGCTCTTGCTTGAGCTTAACACCAAAACAGCTAATGTGAGTTTTTCCCTCCTCCGTCATGATCTGGTTCGTCCACATTCATCACAGTTTGTGTGGCACACTGCTTTGTGAGCACACATAATTACAGTGTTACTGGCTACCTGACACGTGTAAGGGATGTGAAAAGGAGTACGCAGACGCAGTACGCAGTAAAGCAGACTTTATTTAGAACAAACTCTGCTAACACCCGAAGAGGAAATAAAAGCCAGGACTATTATTTATAACCTGGAAATTAAATAGTACGCCGATTCATCAGGGCTGCAAAATTATTCAATGATAATCCTCAGAGGCTTTCACAACCCAAAATCTCTCACACACACACACACACACACACACACACAAAACATGCAGCAACACATGACGCCTGGATGAGAACATGTGTTTTTTATTCTTCTGACTCTTATTTTGTAAATGATGCAGTAAATAAGTTCACACTGCATAAAAACATTAAATAGCCTTAAAAATCCAAAGCGGGGTGTATTGTATCTTCAGTAATGAACGTGTAAATGCAAATGTTTTACTTCAATAGACGCATCTATTCCAAATGATTTTCTTGTCAGTACTTTTTAGGTGACATTTTGAATCTGCAATCTGATAACTGATTTATAATAAGCGATTTGTTTGAGTGGGGGGGGATACGTTTTTGGGCTGTCGTGTGATTATCATAGTCAAACTTTTAAACTCAGTAATTTACAGCCTTGATTACTTAATAATTGTATAATTACCTCACTACAGCTGGAAAGCTTCAGGGTTTCTGCATTTGTATAATGGCCGTGCAGGCATCCATTATGGTACTATGAACACGGTTGAATTCTCTATTATGCAAAGCAATATTTTCTATAATTCTGGTCACACAGCAAGTGCTGTTTTAGTTCTGTGTATATATATGAGGTGAAGTGTGGTGTAACTATTGATCAGCTGTGAGGGAGGGCCATTGAAAACACTCCTATACAGTACGTCCCACTGAGAAGTGAAGTGAGACCTTCCAGAATAAATAAGGGGAAATTCAACCGAAACTCTAAAGGCATTTAAGTCGAGGATCTTTCTGCTGGTTATAGCCCACTTCACAGATTAAGCATCTTACATCAGTTTTTTACTTTCCATTGCATGAAGGGTCAGATACTCACCCTGAGAAATACATCTGATTGTAACTGTATCTGATTATAAAGTACTGAAAACGTAGACGCAATCTGTGCAAGAGATGTCAAGTGACAGCTTGCCGAGTGGTGGAGACTTTAACATAGTCCTCGAATGTTGATATTGTTGAGAGCTCTTTTGCAGGACAATGTAACACTGTATGCACAGCTGGGACGCTGCCTTGAGGAGTGAAACACCCAAAGTGTGCTGACAGACATGTGGGAGCAATGGTACCCAACAGAAAAGCACTGTTCTTCACGCTAGAAGTGTGTGTTTCGCGTCAAGAGCTGTGAGATTATGAGGTCAGGACATTCAAACTGTCCCAATTTCCTGACGCAAAAAGGCCTTTGGGAGTTGGCAGATGTGGGCAGTTATGGGCAGAAATGACAGCTAAATATTAGATTAGTGCTAAGATGGACATCTCTAACTGGCTTCGCTCTTCAATAACATCTATAGCTTGAGGAAAACAGTCAAAACAAAAAGGCTAAAGTAGTAAAGAATGCCTTTAATAACTCCATCAAAATAAATGCAGCACCTTAACCAGATTGAGCTTGTTTTGCCAAAAATGTACCTGATGAAGGCATCAAAAGACAGAATGCCCAAAGAAAGGCAGCGTGGCCTTGTATCACTTGAATGCTTGTTGTTTTTTATGGACGCTGTGACTTCAGTAAAAGTAAACAAAGCCAGCAATTTTCTCAAGGACTTCATGATCTTGAGGCCCTTATTTTCCAAAGATTTCTGAGGACACTTCCTGCAGCAGGGACGTCCTCTCACCTCACCTCACTTCACCTTGGTTCTACAGTATGTGAAGTATACACGGGTCAGGATCCGCAACAAGAATGTTCGCGACTCACCAAGGTGTTGATTACACACAGAGAAACTCTTAACTGTGAAAAAAACATCCTTCCAAAATTCAAGGAACGGCTTGAAAAGTGGCCAAGACGTCTTCTCTCTGCGAAACACCAAAAAGAAAGGAGGGTCATGTCGCCCCGCAATGATTTTAAACTAAATCCGCTATAAAACACAGCTTTGAATTTTCTTTCATCAGGTTCGATTTTGCTGTAAACTGCATTCAAGTATATAATTCTGTTTTATTTAATAACCCTTAAACGATGACTATGTTGACTTGAGCGTGCCCTTTAAAAATGTCTTTATCCAAGTAATTACAATACAGCCATGTAAGCATTGTTTGTTTCTATTAATAGCCGGCATTTTGTTTTTCGGAAGATGTAATCAACACTGGCAATCCGAGCCATAAACATTCAGCCCAGGTCCAATTAGATATAGGCCAACTTGTGGCAACAGAACCTGCTGTGTTGGAATTTGATACCGTATAATTACAGTGACATGCAATAAGGATCTGTGTGTGTGTGTGTGTGTGTGTGTGTGTCAGACAGTTAAAAACTAAATTTGTCGTCCCAGAAATTGTTTATGATCACAGTCGTTTCAGAAAGCCTCGAGGGAAGCTTTGACGTGGGATTTTCATGATCTTCTAAATTTATATTACATGGCAACATCTGTCCATGATTATAAAGTTTATTTTAGAAGGTGACTTATGTTCCATCTTTAGTCCATCGACACACAGCAGACTTGTTCAAAACATCAACATTGGCAAGTACAAAGATTTTCTGAAAATATTAGACATTTCCTGTCTGGATTCAAAGATAAAGTACATATAAAAAAAAAACCCCCACCCTATTATCCTACACCCAAGCTTTGGTTTGTGCATGCTTTTGCTGGAATAAACAGCCATGCAGTTTTCAAAACGGAAACGGACACAGGCTCAGTTTACTGCTGCTGCTTTTAAAGGCCTTTTCCTTTGACACCTGTCCAAAAGTATCCCCCCCTTTCCTTTCTGCTGATTTCAGCATGCTTACTTCATCATTCACAATGGAAGAAGAATGAAAAACACGGGCTTTGGGAATTTGTATGTGAAGGTCAAAATCAAAGGCAGCTCATAACATGCCTCAACAGTGACAAACACGTCATCAGAAGGGATCATAAACCATGAAATAGGAGCATTAGCCCTATTATCCAGGAAATTGCCTTTCTGGCTTCACAAGAGGCTCTACGTTACAGCCTACAGAAATGGAAATGCATTTACAGCTTATTTGGATGTACACTTGTGTATTTAAAGCACAAAACAGTAACATCTCTCTCTGTCTAAGGACTCAGAATTCAACCTCACTTCTGTGCTTACTGAAAATAAATGCAGTTACTACTTTAAGGTCAATGTATTGGCAATGATGCTTCAGGGTCTATTAATACTGGGAGTCTGTTGGGAATCGGAGTCTTATCAGACTTTGGCTGCTCATAGATAAAAACGCAGCTCAGTATTGCACTGGGTTACTCACATTACAGTGGCCTCTTACACCACAAGGTCATTCCAAGTCCCTGATGTCTCCTTATCACCACACTCCTGTGTATTACACTGGATGTGTGTGTTCCGCAAATAAAGTTGTGTGTAGTCACCGAGACCTGCGGTTACATAGAATATCAATACTTTCAAAAGTTAAATGACAATCGACTCAAAGTGTTTCAATGCAATCATATTTATTTTGTTGTCCTGCCACATAAAAAAGGCTCAGATTGCAGTTGGCTCTTCACAGAAGAAGCTACATGCTTCACTAAAATGTGACACGCGCAGACACACACACACACACACAAATCAAAAACGAATTAGGATTGTAAAATTCTACATCACTGCAATCATTTAACAAATCTTCAAATGTCATTTAGTCTGGTGCGATTTACAGCATGACACCCAAATATTCGGAGAAAAAAAAAATTCTATTAAGTGCTAAAAATGTATTGTTGGGAAATAATTATGTAAAATTGTAGAAATATAAACTTCATTTAATTTCAATGAAAAATACACACCTAAAAGATCTTATTTCAATTTTTTTTAAATCTGGAAAATAAATGAACTGTTAATTGATATTTTTCTTAATTGATTAAAAAAAAATATATATATATATATATATCCAGAATATAAAATCAGTTTGTGCATGTAAAAATGTATTTACTTTATCAGACCTTTGAAGTTAAATATCAGAGATCAGTTCTCACTGAAACATTGAATTATGTAGTTAATATATCATTTTGCAGAATATATCAACTACACAGTAAAACCTAAAATCAAGGATCCTGCATAAAACAAAACAAAACAAAAAAAACCCAAAACAAACACACCTGGTTGGTCAACAGGAGCATCAGCCAATCAGCCTCCTCAATGATCCGCACGGTGTGTACAATGGAGCTAGACAAGCAGATGCCCTCTGCTTACCCATAAAGCCCTCTGTTCTGTGCTTTATTGTGGAGGGAGAGAGGCACAACAACAGGGGGTCCCAATCAGAGAGGGCAAACTCTGTTCCAGGTCCCATTATCAGCACACAGCAACAAAATCTAACATCCAGTTTGTGAGTTTATGGCAAACCCAGTCCAACACCAGTTAAACCAGTTTGATCCCAGTAGGGGGCGTAGCAGCCTTGCCTGACTCTTCCAGAATATTCCCCCCCATCTACTCCTAAAAAGGTCTGTATTTCCAAAATGTAATTAAAAGGTTCATCAACACAATTATCTCAATCACATGCAGATAGGACAGTTAAAAATCAGTCATTTATGTTAGCCCATGTAAAGAAAAAAAAAGTCAGTTAACTGACTGACCTCCAACCTGAGCAACTCAGTACAGCAGTGTGTGTTTATTTGGTCACTTTTTAATGGAGGCAGGTTCTCAAAACAAGTGAATACAACACAGTATGTAGAAAATGAGAAATAGAGATGAGACAGAGAAAACTTTGTCCTGACAGACTCATTGATCTTCTGGCATCACAGTGGGATATGAGTGTTATGACTAGTCCTAGCTCTACTTTTAATATCCCATGCTACTACTTACACAACAGGTGGGAGAAAAAACCCCCCGAGAAATTAGTCACTGTGATTCGGCGTCAGTCCCTGAGTCACCGTGGCCCCGTTCTGGAGGAGACACCCGATTCGGAGTTTCACAAGTAAAACAGCCACATGGTAATAATACAAGTCATTCCCAATAGTTTAACACAGATTGCATTGTGTCGTTCACTGTCGGAGCATAGACTCCAATGTGTTCTTGAATGTCTGAGTAATTTCCCCCCCAAACCGAAGGAGGACGGGTGCGAGGTCAGCAGCGAGGATGGACGAGGAAGTCAGGTACCCAGCATGAGGACGACGACGGTGAGGAACAGCGGAGGTGACACGGTCCTCAGTGAGCAAACACTACTTCTAGGTAGAGTTTCTGGAAGAGAGAAGGGATCTTTATTAATTAAATAGTATGCATGAATTACACCATATGGCCAAAAGCACATGGGCACTCAGAACTTTAACTTTGTGACATCAGTTTGGGGAAGGTTTCCGGGTTTTGGTCATAGAAGAACTTGACTGGACCACAGAGATTCCTGACCTCAACCCCATCAAGCACCTTTGAGATGAATTGGAACGCAGACTGAGTCAGGCCTTATCGCCCAACACTATATCACTGATGCCCTTGTGGCTGAATGAGAGCAAATCCCTGCAGCCAGGTTACAAATCCTTGTGGGGAAATTTTCCCACAAGAGTGAAGGCCACCTTAGAATGGCCATTCTTTTGTCAGCTGCCACATAGTTGTAATGTTTGAGTGTCCACATACCTTTGGCCATATATAGTATTTTCCATTTGTCTAATTTCTATTACCGATTAATCCATTGGTATATGTATGCTCTCATACATATGTGCTGTATTCTTGCTACAGCTATAACCACATTTGAGATTGACAGAAAGACAAAGGAATATGACGTATGCAATTCCACATATGTAACCATACAGACACATGCCTAAGCATAGGAACAGATTGCATCTAAAATGTTGCATCTCACCTTTTTGTATTTGTTTTGAACCCTCTGATGCTGTAGAGAGGGGAGAGAGAGGGGAGAGAAGATTTAGATAAAGTTGAGGCAAAGAAACAAGTTGCTGATTAGTCATTTTTGCATGCTTAACTTTCTCAATAAAGCTACTGCTTTGTGGAACAAAAGAAGCAAGAAACAGACAAATGACCAGGGGAAGGTATTTACCATTACTCAAAGCCTAACGCCATGAAAAATGAGTACTGACTGGCTGTGCAACCCTAAATATGTCCCCTATGCAAATTCTCTTAAAGGTCGGATAAAAAAAGAGCTTGAGAAGCATGGCAACAGGAAAAGATAGTGTTATGTAAATTAGGAGGAGTAAGAATGATGGAGATTATACAGAGGGGATACAGGAAATGAAAAAGAAGGGGGGGTAAAAAAAAAAAAACACAAGAAAATACAAAATGACAGAGCGAAACCAAGAAGTGGACAGAAGATGAAAGGAAGAGCGGTGGAGACCCGAGTGAGAAAGTATGGTGAAAGAAAAAAAAAAAAGGAAGGTTGGTAAGATTGAAACAAGGTCAGACGGAGAGAAAAGGGAGGGAGAGAAAGAGACAGGATGGGGGGAGGGGGGGTGTTTGTGTCTGGGCGTCACTTTCTCAGCAGGAGACAGACTAAAAGGAAATAATGGAGGGAAGGATGGAGGGACGGTAGGGTGGAGGGATAGAGAGGGGTGGGAGAGCTGGTGAAGAGGAAAAGAAAAGGACAAAAAGAAAAGTACAGGTAATGGGACTAAAAAGCAGAAACGGTTAAAACCCCTCAGAAAAAAGGAACCGCCGCGTAACATCAGCGAGGAGGACAGAAGGGTCAGGAAACCAGGATGAGGCTGCACAATTGCAAATCGATCTACGGCCTTGAACCCACCTTTGACACTGCTACCGCAAAGACTGAAACACACACACACACACACACACACGAAGACAAAGTGCGTATTGATGTCTCCAGGAAAACTACCACCTATTCACATCCCACAGTGATTGACTGAGCTCATCTGTTGTAGAGTCACACAGAGGGAGGAAGGATTTATCAAATGAGGGCTTATCAGAGAAACACTGTGTTTAGTCTGTAATATCCATCTTGTACTACAGGTCTCTGCAGCAACATGTCGCGCCGACAGACATGAGCCACTAAATGACTCCCAGGTTCTATACAACTAACGACCATCGAGGGGTTAACGAAGCATTAAATAGCACGCTGGGTCTGGGCCTCTCACTGAGCTGGTGTGTGCGCTTACGTGTGTCCATGTGGCTGTAGCTGTGATTGCGAGTGTGTGTGTGTGTGTGTGTGCGCGTGTGTACGTAGGATAAATCAAAGCAAACAGAAATGCATCATGCTCGGACATTTAAAGCTTTCAACAGTGCTGCGCTAAAAAAACCCAACAATAATCCATACCGTGTTCATTTTGTAATGCTACCAATCCGTGTTTTATAGCATGAGACTATTTATTAATCAGCTGTTCTTTCAAGTTCAAATAGTGTTGATAAAACAAAAGCATTAAAAAAAGTGTATAATTTGATCAATAAAGCATTTTAAATCAGTTAACAAAACAAACCTGGTTATATCACTTTTTTGGATTTTGGATGTGGCAAACTGTTCTAAAAGATAATTTCCTTATGACAATTACAAATGTGCTTTAATCAGTCTTCTAATTTACTTGTGTAGAGGAAAGCACTTTAGTCAACAGTATTAATTAGTGTGTGTGTGTGTGTGTGTGTGTGTGTGTGTGTGTGTGTGTGTGTGTGTGTGTGTGTGTGTGTGTGTGTGTGTGTGTGTGTGTGTGTGTGTGTG
>JAVQJF010089034.1:0-54566 GCA_036023855.1 Gadopsis marmoratus
CCTCTAGTGCACCTGTTGTTAATTTCATTAACACCAAAGCAGCTGAAACTGATTAACAACCCCCTCTGCTACTTAACTGACCAGATCAACATCCCAGAAGTTTAATTGACTTGATGCTATACTCCTTTAACTTTTTTGAGCAGTATATTAAATACATAAAGAGCTGTATTGAAATGTGTGGGCTTGGATATGAAGGTATAACTCTGGCCTACATGGTGTGAAGCAAGCAGAGTCAGGTAGGTTTGATCTGCTGCATCTCGTTAGTTCCACTGATATTGTTTCAACAGTGTCAGTGAGGCTGAGTGTGTGTGAATCCATGTCATGATATACACAGCAACTGTAAACCCAGCTGCAAATGGATAAGAATTATTTTATTGGGTTTTTATAAGGGACAGTCATCATGACAAACAAGAGTGGCCCTATCTCTCTGCTACATACCTGGGGATAACCAGGCTTTATATTAATGAATTAGTTTTCATTTGCAGAACTGCCAATAGCTTTCCAACCACTGTAGCACCCAAGGGGGAGAGGGGGGTTATTACACAAAGCCATAACACAAAGCCAAGCCATGCTGATTATCTAAATCATTTATTAAACACATGGAAAATTAGGCCATTAGAAAATAAATACAGATTAATCAGGTTGGTATTTTCTCTCCTGGGGTCTGAAAAAGTCAATTTACTGGTTCACTGTATTGTGCGTAAGGGAAATAACACTGATCTAGTTTCTCTGCATTATGATGACTTTAAAGCATCATTGCTAAATCTAAGGATAGGCAAAAAATTTTCATCTGCCAATAAATCAATATTGAATGATTTTTTTTTTCAAATAGTTTCTTTTACAAGGGTGTTTCCACTGAGTAAAAGGAGTAATATACCTTTACTGTTATATTATATAAATACGTTTGTCAGTATACGCTTGACAAAATAAATGCTATTGACACATTTGTATATTATAATGTGTCACCAACTTATGATATCAGTATATTCCCGCAGTTATCATGTGTCGAGGTGTTGTCATTTACTCGTCCTATTCCCTGATTCGCGCTGGGTTTTTCGGTTTCTCACGATGACTTGACCCCTTTCAGCTGACCAACTGTTTGGTTTATATTTTAATCAGTTTAATTTTCAGTCATCTTATATACTTTGAGTACTTTTTTAAAAAACAGGTTAATTAAAAAGTCAAGAGAAAAACAATAGTACCATTTCTTCCCCGCTGACAAGGAGTAGGTTATGGGTTAAATTAGGTTTGTTTCACATAACACTACCTCTGGAGCCTGATGGCGTCTTTGCCTCAAATCCATCCGAGCTTCCAGAAATGTATTTATTTAGTTAAAACCTTATATTAAAAATGTGTCATTAAAAGTGTAAAAAAAAAACTAATGTAGGACTTCCAAGCTAACCAAATTTATGATGTAGCATTCCGTGCTAGGACAAGATGGAGCTACACTTGCAACTTACAAAAATTTGATTTTGATGACTTATTATTTTAATCTAGTTTCACTGACAGTGTTAAAACTATAACGATCGTTAAGAGTGGATATCCATCTTGTAAATTATGTTAACTTCATCTAGTGTTTCATGTCCACGTTAAAAGGGAAACTATTTTTAAACCTGGTCCCTATTTTTACACATTTTTGGGTGGAAATGACTAATAATTTCCAAACGTTTTGCCATTGGTACAGTAGATCGCCTTTACTGGTGCTTACAGTATTACCATTACCACCATATAAGACATGATCAACACCTTTCTAAAGGTTCGTCTTCAGCCTGCCTCCGATCTTGTAATCCAGAATGATACAAGGGATTTGTGTCATGAGTTGTCACAGTAGAGCTGACAGGCCCGAGAAATTCTCCCCCCCTCCCGCACTGTTTGCTCATTCTGATGCAAGAATGCAAAGAGGGAAATTCAGAACTTGATGTCATGAGCAGCAAACATCATTAATGACCAATCAATCCTTTAGAATGAAAGACAAAAGAAGAATAAAATGAGAAACCTGGACCACGTTGCTGACAGCCCACATGTTAACACATACTGAGCTGTTTGTGGCTACGAGTCCTTGATGCATGACTGCTGTATAACAAATGGAGTCTGTGATTCTAAGGAACTGACAGCAAAACCTGATGTTTACACTGATGGGCTTATTGCAGAAATTTAAAAGAATATGTTCTCCTATGGAAATGTACCATAGCTGCACTGGAAACATCTCAGTGTTCCAGCGAGTCATATATTCTGCCAGTGACTCAATTTACACGAATGAATTGGCAAGCTAGCTACATCTACAGTGTCTGCCAATCTTTTCTCCTTAACCTCCTGTTCTGCAGAGCAGGTTGAGATATTTTGTCTGGATACATGTCAAACTTAAATAAACTTGAAAGTTGACGCTAAAGCTTTATTGATTTGTGTCATAGTGATACCTTCGGCAGCAGCGTCTCTCCCCTCAGCTCTCCTAAAAAAACAGCCTGGCACCGAGGCTTCATGCTGTACTGCAGATGCTTCAGTTCAAAGGCCTGACAGACATTTTGTTGTCATTTCTGTTTATCTCCGCATTTCTTCTGTCTTTCATCCTGTTTCTGACAAATTCTTCCTCCATCCTTGCTTTTCTTCCCTCTCTTCAGACACCAGCAAAGCTCAGTATATTTGTTGTTCTCTCTCAAATTCCAGGGGTTTATAGCCGTATGAACACATTTCTCTCCACTCTTCTTTTATTAGATTCTTGATCCCTGAAAAATGGAAAGGATTTTGGCAGAGTCCAGCTACATCAAAAATGTAAAATTAAAATTCTTATCTCCTCTAAGATTGTTGTGGAGCAAGCCTTCTCCCATAATATAATTCCATTCCATTAATTAATGAACATCTCCAAACTGTATTTGACTATTCAGACTATAGATCTGCGCTTAGTCACTGCTATTCACACAAGTCACCTAACTGTACCAGATGTGAATGAAACTTCACCTGTCAAGCTTTCTGCACTCGCACTCACACTGCACATAATGCAGATTACAATAGTAACAGCGGCAGACTTGCCACTCTAAAAAATCTTTTAACTTTTGAAACAATGGGTCCCCGATTTCAGACATAAGCAAACAAAAGCAGGCTTCTCATTTCTAGCCAATAACCATCCATTTTGCTGTTTCGGTTTGTGGCAGATTTGATCAGCTGTAGCTAGGCAGCTAATTAAGTCAATATTAGCTCCATGAGTGTGTAAAAAAAAGGCACATGAAACTGACTTTTTTCAGGTCTTAAATATGCCCTTGATGGTTAGATACATGAAAAATCCATGCTTAAATCCATGTGCGTATTTTCACTTTAAAAGTTAGAATGAGAACTACTCCATGTGTTTGGCAAATGTATTTCAGGTAATGTTGGGTGGGGGTTGCTGGAGTCTAAAATTCGCCAAATACACTAAAGAGCAGAATAGAGCTTCAAGCATTTCCCTAAACACTGATAAGATCCAGAACTGGCATTCACTGGGGCTTCTGTTTTAATGTAACATTGTAACCCCACAAATAAATATAGTTAATGCTGGTTAATGAATTTTATTGACATCTTGGCTTTTGAAGCTTGGTTGTTATGGTTTGGAGTGTAGGCAGCAGGGGAAAGGACCCAAGTGCAGACAGCACAGGCAGACTGGAGCAGTTTCAATGGTTTATTTGACACAAAATAGTCTTATACGTAGGTAGGGGTGCTACCGAGAACAGGAAACAACTCCATATAAGGTGGGAAGCGAACAAACTCAGGAAGAACTTCAAAATAAAACAGGAAACACAGAACCCACTCCACGGTCATGACATTGGTCACTGTAGGTACTAAGCTAGTTAGCCAGGCATGTTAAGGACCACCTTACATTAGAGCAGATAAACACACTGTTTAATCAGTTTTGTTCAGAATGGCTGGGTGGTAGTTGTTTCTACATCATCTTTCCAAGAAGGGCCAATATCACTGCTGAAACTGATAGTGTGCCATATTAGGCCGTTACACTTTGCAAACCTAGAAATATTCTGATCCCATTTTAAAACCATATGTGACAGTATCTCCCTGCACACTACATTGCTCAGCCAATCACTTTCAAAAGTGCCTCTGGCATTGCCCAAAATTAGATTTTGGGCTAAAAGTGTGATGTTCACTGAGATGGGATCACCAAGCTGTGCACAAGGCATACTTTGTTACTGTGCAAGTAGGTGGGAGAAAAAGCTACTGCACATTACACATGGTGATTTTGTTGGATGAAAATACTGGACCCCACACCTCCACACTATAAAATGTTGTATTACAATCACTGGGGTATGATGAGCTGCTCATTGCCATGTCTGCCAGCTAAAACTATTTTTGAAACAACTCTGTTCTGCAGCTGCAGCTTTAACCATCTTTGCCATCATCTTCAGAGGTTCTCTCACGCATGTTGCAGAATCAAGTGTGCAAGTGTGTGTGTGTATTTGTGTGTGTGTCAATGCATTTTAGAAAAATCCTAGTGGACTGATCTAGTGTAATGAGAACATAGATGCCATCAGTGAAGCACACTGTATGCCCTGTCAAAGACACAACTCTGCCTTCTGGAAACAGAAATTCACTTGCTTGTCCAGTTCAAGGTGAATGTTGAAAGATATTACCTTGATAGACTGAACACCACCACTCATGACAGAGCACACGAGTCACCTACACAACACCAGTGATGAAGGGGAGATGTGACACCATCACCTGTCAGGTAGAACAGCAGTTTTCTCACACTAAACTGGTTCACGGCTCATTTTTCCTTACTTTTTGTTGCGTTGATTCCGTCCCCTGAGCCTGACTCTGATGTCAAACCACGGCCATTTTGGGGACCAGGAAAACGCTGAGGTCTGAGTTGGGTGCTCTGTTCCTACACTCTGGGCTTCGGGGTGCTAAGGCAGTCCTGTCTCTGTTATGATCCATCCAAAAGAACCTCTAGCCTCTAAGGGCTTTTGCTGACACTCACACAGTCTGCTGAAAACCATCATAAATCCTGTATCTGAGGCAGTGAGAAACTTTTCCACCTTAAAGAGGATAAAAACTTGCACCCTCAACACCCTGACTGAAAGCACCGGACCTGCTCTCCACTGAAAACAAGCTGATTCAGCAACTGCAGAACTGCCAAAAGTGAGGCGTCTGAAAGAATTTTCTCAAAGGAAGAACTGATGTACTGTACCTCTTTTCTCTCCATCTGAGCTTCAGCACTGGCGAGTTAAAGTGTCATTTTGTCATCCTGCCTTTCTGTTTTGTTAGGTTTCTGCACCCAACTGATCACCGGTGAGTCTTCACTATTCTGGCTTTTGTGTTTTAACGTGGAATTAATCTGAGTTTGGTGTTGTATTCAGTGGTAATGAAGAGTTTTGCTCCCTTGCAGACCCACTGTGCGATTTGTTTAGCCCTCGTTTGTTACAGCAAAACCTGGAGTTATTCCTTTTCTTTTTTCCCTTTCTTCCACCTTTCTATATTTGTGTGAGATGCAAGCTGTTGTTACCATGTAACCAATATGGAACCACATAACCTTTGCACATAAGCTACAGTATAATAAATAAATGGTGATGTGGTGGAGGGTCAGCTCCTGCAAACTGAGAGAGAACATCCTGTGAGAGTGCATGATTCATTGCAGTTGCTCTGTACATGTACTGTGTTTTTTGATTTCCTCCAACACTCAGCATCATCATATTGCATTTGGATTTCCCAGTAGTAGCATAAAATATGACAACAGTGCAACATGTTTTCATGGTCAGCATAGCGTGGAACACAAACAAAAAACTATCCACACTGTGTCTACAAACTGGATGATATCTTATTAGAAACAAGATAGATGTTATGGTGCTGTCAACAACTGTTTTGCATGTTTAATTTTTACATGTTATGTCCATATGCATGTAAGTATGGATCTGGATATGTAGTTTGTTCTGTGTTTGCTATGCAAGGGCTCTAAATACAAGAGGAATAGATACTGTTCAGAGGGTTTTGGCATCCTAAAACAACAAGGCAGGCAGGAGTGGTGGTGAAAGGGGAACTCATACAAGGAGAGTGAACATGTCCCACCAATATCAGTGGTGGAATGTTACTACGCTCATTTACTCAAGCAATGTACGGTATTTAAGTACAATTTTGAGGTACTTGTATTTTATTTGTATATTTCCATTGTATGGTACTTTATACTTCTACTCCACTACATTTGAGAGACAAACATTACACATTGTTGTGCAGAATTATGATTTCACATAAGAAACATATGATCATTAAAAATAAAAAATGCAATTCTTTGTTAAAGATTAAGCCAGTGGTTGCCAACCTTTTTTTGGCCCAGCCAATATTTCACAAAAAAGTCAAAGATTAGAGAAATTGCCCAAAACAATGAGTATAGATTTCTGAAGCTTGGTTTTTCATCATTCCTCTCCAGAATCCATTTTTTTTATCTTGTGTCCCATTGGAAAGCCCACTGGACTAAACCACCTGATAAGAGTAGATGATAATACTTCTGTACTTTTACTTAAGTAGGTTTTGAATGCAGAACCTTTTATTAGAATGGAGCATTTTTACAAGTTAAGGATCTGAACACTTCTTCCACTGGTGACCAATATTGGCTTCTTTCATTTTCTAATAGAAAGAACAATTTAATGGATTGGATAAATATCATATCAGAGAGAAGACATGTTGTGCAGTGTGTCAGGTAGAGATGTCACTTCAGTACATGCACTCTGACAGCAACACTAGGTTATCTGACCTTCTCACGACTCATGGACTGCATGGCCAGAGGAGGCAAACTGATTGAACAGCACCACTAATTCATTCCTCTAAATATTAGTGTTAACTGATGAGAAGCTGCCTTCATTTAAGACACCCCCCACGTCACACACACACACCTTTTCATCACTGAATGAAAACATCTGCTCTGTAAGTGCCAATTTTGCCCAGCTGCCATTTCTCATATAGATTGATTTTATTATGCTATGAATTTGACTGCTGCCTATATAACGCTCTGGAGAACTGAGTAATAAACCTCCTCTCTCCAAACACTGTCAAAAGCTTTTTAAAAACTAATCAAATGTGTCTAAGTTTACTTCTTGTGTGAGTGTGTGTGTGTGTGTGTGTGTGTGTGTGTGTGTGTGTGTGTGTGTGTGTGTGTGTGAGTGTATGTGTGTGTATGAGAGACATTTTGGAATGTGAAGTGAGGGTGTAGATGTGATCAGTAGCACAATGATCACAAATGCACTGCATGTGGTGCCTAATAAGAACTACCAGCATATAGCAGTCATTTATATAATGCAGCATAACTCCTCATACATACATTCATGGGAGCTGTTAAGAGTCCTGCTTATCTCTGCTCATGTTCATTGGTGAAGTAGTTGTCGACAGGAAACCAACCCTCTTGAGGACACAAGCCCAAACAACATAAAGCTACAGCAAAAAAAAAACACCCAGAATGGGGGGAAATTAATAGCAAGCAAAGAGTGGGTATTAATGATTTTCCATAATTAGATCCAGTTTTTAGTGACACAAGTGTGCACATAAATTATTATGCCTCCTTTAATACATTTTTTTTAGTCACCCTCAATTTATGGTACACAAGGGAAAAACAAGTGCGTGTATGAATGTAGGTGGTAAAGGAATAATTCAACATTTTGGGAGAAATGCTTCTTCGCCAAAGAGTTAGATGAGAGGACTGACGTCACTCTCATGTCTGTTCACTAAATACAAAGATAAAGCCATTAGCTTAGCTTAGCATGAAGTCCAGAAGCAGGGGGAAACAGTTAGCTAGTTACATGCTGGGGCTATTTCTCAGCTGCTTTCAGTAATAATAATAATAATAATAATAATAATAATAATAACTTTATTTATATAGCACCTTTAAAAACTGCGTTTACAAAGTGCTTTGATAAACAAAGCAAAGAGCACCCCGAGCAATACATAAAACTGAGTAATAACAATATAAAACAAAATAAAAATGACATAACATGAAAGGAATTGAAATGGTTAAGATCAAAAGCAAAATTCAAAAGATTAAGTCATGGATAAAAATTTTAAAATGAAGTTGATAAAAGATGATAGAAAACAATATAAAATAATATAAAAATGACTTCCTGTCATTGCAGTAACCTCCTGGAGTCTTGTCTGAGTACTTAACTCTAGTAGCATGGCCAGAAATCATAGTGTGGGTGCGCCCAAAGAAAATCAGCTTGTTAGTCCAAGTCCATTAGATTGGAAACACTAGCTTAAATTAGGCAACTGTAATTTCGCTTCCGAAGTTTAATCAATTGAAATATCCGAGAGAATTGTCACCACTGATGCCCTAATACCAGTTTTTCTATCTGGCAGCTGAGAAGAGTAATTTCACTGTACAGTTACACAAGGCCCTGTAGGACACCATTTCTCTTGGGAAATATGTCACATGGGTCCGACATCCAGTACCAACCAGTGATGAAAAGACTGTCTCCTGTGAACTGCCTATAAAATTGCAGTACAAACCGTGTATGTAATGTATCCTTTGCAGCCTGTAAGTGGCAGGTTGTTTTAGGTCTATATTAACAGCCGCATTTATCTACAGTAGTTACTGGCTAATGGGGAAAATTGCTTTGGTCAATGAGTTTTTTTTCAGGATGACAGCTGAGTTTGAACTCTGAACATTTAGCAAGGTCTCCGGTCCTGAATACGCTGCTGCACACTGACTGACTGAGGGGGATAATGGGTGGGACAAAGCGCTGACAATTTTACCCAATGTTAACTAACCGCAGCTCAAAAAGACCTATCATCAAGTAATAAACCAGAACCAAACACACTACCCACCAATCCACCCAGTGGCTACGCATATACAGTACCTCCCTTTGCTCCCTTTAGGACTCAAATCAGGAAAAGCCACTTATTACCGCTGAAAGCAAGCAATACATTTTCAGTGTCTTAGATGGCGTTAGATGGAGGAGGATAATGGTGGAGACTGGTGGAAAATATTCATCCTGTTCAGTAAAGCAAAATTGAAAGCAAATGCCAAGAAGGGAGAAGGAGCTCAAGTAGTCCCTAAAGGGACATGAGCACAAAAAAAATAGGGGGAATGAACAAAAAAGTTATCCAGGAAACTATTTTGGTTTGTCAAAAAGAAAAGTTATATTATTATATACCATTATTATAGTTATACTATATATATTTCTGGTTATATTCGGGCTCTATTCTCTTGTGATGGAACAAACCACACAAATTCAATATTAGCTTTAAATGTCGACAATGTAATGGTGACGACTAGCAAACAACACTTTGATATCCTTATAATGTAATGGGTAAGTCCAAGGTTGAAATATAGCTGAACTAACTCCTGTACAGTCATTTTTCCACACAACAGCTGGATGGCGTGTACCTATGCCTAACCAGAAATCATTTCTGGGATGTTTGTTTTTGTCCCATGTCCCTTTAGGGGTTCCGTACAAGTACGATCTTCCTTCCTGTTTTCAACAAAATGTATTCGAAATGTCGCCTTCGTTTTGAGTTTAACTCTAACAATACAGATGTGAGGTCCAGGTTGGCAGTTACCTCTACCATGGACAATAACTGTTCGGAGACAACTTGACAATGTTATACTGATGCTTAAGGACTATATAGCATCTTTAAAATGGAAACTTGTTTTGTAAATTCGTACTCTCAGTATTTCTGTGGCATATTTATTTAATCTTTTCCACAGCCGATGATGAAAATCTCTCCGTCTCCTGTGTTTGTTTCAGGTTACTCGCACACATATAGATGAGACCAGAGTTTTGGCGTGATGAATGGATGAGTTCCTACCCACACAGCGTGCTTGGTCTTTCAACAGGGACAAAGAGAGCGATCCACAGATTCCTGGTGCTATGAACAATCCACCCACTAGTTTCGAGAAAACAGGAGGAGATGCTTTCTTTGCCAACATAGCCCAACACACACACACACACACACACACAATTTGTGCACTTGAATGAGTCAAATGCAAGTATAAGAACATTTTGTAGAAGTGATTTATTTAACAATACTTTAGCAATAAACTATCTGCTTGGAACATTGTGAAAGTAAAGCACAGTGGACCATACCTGTCAACATTAGAATTTTAAAATAAAAGACATTTTCTGGTGCCTTCCCACGGCTCCCGCCTCCATCCCTCTCCCGTTCACTGTCATCCTTTGTTCTTCTCGTTCTGTCTTCTTCTTCCCTGGGTTTACTGGCGAATCATGTTACAGCTAATGTTCTACATACTGCCACCTGATGTACCGGAGGGACTTGTTTTTTAATTAGGCCTATTATTTTTTTAGAAGGGTTAAAAATACAGGAGATTTACAAAAAAATATTTAAACGAGAGGACGGCAGGATAGAAGGAAAAGTACGGGAGAATCCCGGGAAAAATGGGATGGTTGACAGGCCTGTAGTGGACACATAAGCCCTGGAGTTGTATTTTGAGAGGTTTATCTGTGACAATGGACCAGAGGTTTTTTTAATGCTGTTGCAAACATGTCTCTGCTTAAAGTAAAAAAAAGAAAAGAAAAGAAAAGCAAACACACTGACTAATTTTGCAGCCTTTAATTGGGAAAACGGACCAACATTTCAACACTACTACTGTGTCTTCATCAGATTTGAAATGGACACAAACATAAGGCAGACGCACATATATATTTTATAATCAACCTAGATCAGGTGTACAATTATCAATGGATAATTAATTGAACGGGATTTCATATCTGTTGGATAATGGATCCATGAGTTGCCATAGCCCCATGTGTACACCCCATGCACTATAGTACACATCAGAAGCAAAAGAACACACATATATATATAGCATAAAAAAGATAGACGTATAGAAGAAGTATAGAAGCAACAGAACACACATGTATATATATAATGTTACAAAGATAGAAGAACAGAATTACTGCATTCAGTGCAATAAATTCACTTCTTTATTTAGGCCAAAGGGCTGAACTGTGTTAAGAGTGTGAATCCAGTCTGCCTCCCTGCAGAGCAGTGAGTTGATAAAGCCCACACCTCTATGAGAGGGTGACTTTTTTGCTATTCCCCAGAACTTTAATGACGCTGCAGAACCGTGGTTAGCCTGTGCACAATGTCGAGCAATAGCGTAATCCATGTTTTGCGTTCAGATATGCAAATGCTTAAACCAGCCCACAGGGGCATCTCAGCATGTAGACAGCATCAGCATGTTAGCCCAGTCAGTGTGAGCATGCTGACAATCGCATTTAACTCAACGCTCCACTGTGACAGTACAACGTCTCTTGTTCTTGTTATCACTTATCTCCAGTTGCCTGTAATGGCAGGCTATAGGCCGGGGAATACTGGGTAACATGGTAGGTAGCATAGTTTTGGTTCACTATCCCTAAAGCTAGTTTTCAAATAATGTATGTTTATTTTTTTGATTTCATTTCTTGTTTCTGTACTGCTTTGGTTTCTGATCTGTCATGCCAATATAGCTCATATGAATTGAATTTGATAATGGCGTACAGTATATGAATATGATAGGAATACTTTTACTGAACAGAGATTGAGACTCTCAAGACACACATATTAATTATATAAATATTTTGCATTCTGAACATTACGAGTATGTGAATGCAGATTTAAGGTATGCTGCGGTGTGCCCATCACAGAGGCCTTTACAGCTAATCCCCTCTGATGAGACGCCGAAATCAATCCAGGGATGTCTGCATGAAATACAAATCCCACGCCCTGCTGACACACACTCACACACCAACTCTCTCTCTCTCTGTCTCTCTCTCTCTCTCTCTCTCTCTCTCTCTCTCTCTCTCTCTCCTGTTTATTGATCCAGTAAATTTACACCCCCTATAAAACCCAAAGGTCAATATCATTTTTGATAATGAGGCTATTGAGCATACATGTCACATATAAATGTGTGTTATTTCATACGTGTGCTTCTGAATATATTAGAGTCTCCCCTTTCATTTTTTATACGCTTCCACTGTCTTGAAATATGTAGCTTCTTTGGCAATATTTCATGTCTTTCTCTCCTTCTCCCACTTGCTCTGTCAATTAGACTGCTTATCCACCACGGTGAGATATGCTGTGATATGACTTTACGTTGCACATAAATAATCGCTTCCATGCTCCCATCTCTCTGTCTTCCTCTCTGCTCCAGAGGAAGCCTTAGTACTTATTAAAGGGCTTCACCTGCCAGATGTTACTGGAGCAAGTGTGAGGCTCAACATTTTGGCCTTCAAAAGCACACATCTGTTTAATTGATGTGTCTTGTATTTGAGACCAGACTTACCTCTCTGTGTACTTTACCTGTTAACCCTCATGTTCACAACACTATGATGTGTATGAGAAATAAACAAGCTTTCAGCTAACGTTCAGCTGTGCGCAGAGCTGTTTCTTGCTATATGCTGACTATGCAAATGCATCGGGCCCCTAAGCCACCAGGGGGCCCCAAAGCTGCATGTTCAGCCTCATCTGAGGAGAATTACTATTAAATGTCTTTATATGTAGCTATCTTGTGTGTTTATTATATCCCTTATATGCTTAAAAAAATAAATGTAGGATATAAATAAAATAAGCTGCAATGATAAGCTGTGGCTAGTGTTTTTGTGGCATAATTAAGTCACATTCGTTGGACTGCATGATGAGAATGATTGATAACTACCCATCATTCCAGTTAGTGAGGATATTAATGGAAAAACAGCGTTATGGCATCAAAAAGAAATTATCCTAGTGGGGCAGTAAAACGCAAGAAGAAGAAAACGGAGGACGAAAAATGGTCAAAGGATAAAGTTAAGGCATTTGTTCGTGATGTGGGTTGGATGGGGGAGGTGTAACGCCGGGTATTTAGCAAGTTTGCCCTGCTAACTAGCTCAGCTAGCCGCGGATAAATGTTAATTAGCTGTTTAGGAGCTCTATGCTCATAAACCCAGCTTTAGTTTTGGCTTCATGAAAGTTGACTAAAATAAAATGAACAGGTCACATGTGAATGGATTGTGCTGTCGTGCCATGGGGCTGACTGACTGACTGACTGAAGTGAGTGACACCAGACCCGCTTTGTCAGATTATAGCAGGGAGGGAGGGTGTGTTGTTGTTGTGCAGATGTCTGCTATGTCATCGTCCAGTGGAAGTTGTCTCTCAGATATTTGCCACTTAACATTACTTTAGGATTACTTGTGATTCATTTATTAAGTTTTGTGTGTATTTTATAGGCCTCTAATAAGAAGTGTGATACTGCTTTACAAATAACACTAATTATTTTTTAAGTGACTTATAAATAGGCCTATTATTGATTATTTTGGACTATCGTGGCAGTGGATAATTTATCTTCATTTTATTACAATGTACAATGTGTAAATAAATGCAGAAACCTCTTAAAAGTGACAACTTTGTAATTGGGTACATGCTTTAAAGGAACACTGTACATTACAATGTTTAATATAAAAACAGATTATGAATTTCTGTATTAGTGCAACATCACTGCCATTATAAAATAGGAATTTGTGCTTATGATCTATTTTGCTTGGTAACTTAAGGAGCTTTGTCTTTGCTGGAGCTCCAGGCATTGAAGCAGAGGGGTCTTCAGAACTTCCTGACCAGGAAGCCCCAGAACCTTCATATTCCTCAGGACATCCTCCTGACCAGCTAGCAGGAGGGTCGTCATCTGCAGACTTACATGGTCAGCTGCCATTTTTGGTAAACCAGTCGATCCAGCTGACTGGCCATCAGTTCTCTCCGATTCATTCAGGACAGATTTAGAAGGTAGAGGGCCATTTCAGATTAGACCAGATTTCACATTTCCCAAAAAAAAAGATGGTAGAAGCTTTCATCATCATTATTTTTACAGAACATTAGTGAATGGGGAAAAGATAAAGTGGACCTGGCTTATCTACTCAAAAAATAAAAACAATGCTCTTTACTGCTTTTGTTGCAAGTTATTTTCAAAAGAGGAACACAAATTAATGACAGAGGGACTGATAAACTGGACAAACATAGGCACACTTTTGAAAGGTCACAAAAGCAGTCCAGAGCACACAGCAGCACATGGCAACCTGGAAAGATTTTGAGCTGCGTTTATAAACCTAGCTGAAAGGAGAGGCGCTGGAGAGATGTCCTGACTCGCTTAATCTCCATCATACAATCTCTAACTGAGCGAAATCTTGCATTGAGAGGTTCATCGAACACGTTACATCAACAAAATAATGGACATTTCTTAAAAGAGGTGGAGCTTCTTGCTAAATTTGATCTTGTCATGGAGCAGCACATTGAGATTGTGGAGAGTGGCCAGTTTAGTCATTCCAGCTATCTTGGAAGTATTATCCAAAATGAACTGATTGCTTCAGTCAGTGGGAAAATGTTGGACACAATGGTGACTGAGATTAAACACTGCAAATATTATTCAGTCATTATTCAGGACTGTACTCCTGATGTAAGCCACCAAGAGCAGATGTCAGTCATCATAAGGACTGTCAAAATGGACAAAGCACCAGAAATCAAGGAACATTTTATATGATTTCTTGTGACTTCTGAAACAACAGGTCACTTGGTTTGTCATCTTTGATTGTGAACAATCTTATGGAGCTGAATATTCCATTGGATGATTGCAGAAGACAATCATACAATAATGGTGCCAACATGAAAGGGAGGAACAGAGGAGTTCAAGCCAGACTTCTTGAGAAGAATACTTGTGCACTTTATGTTCCATGTGGGGCAAAGCCACTAAACTTGGTGGAGGCTGATGCAGCAAAAGCTTCAACAGATGCCATCAGCTACTTTGGCAATGTACAGATACAGTACAGCCTTTTTTCAGCAGCCCCACAAAGATGGGCAATCTTAAAGGAACATGTGACTGTTGCACTGAACACTTGGAGTGACACACGGCCAGAGAGCCGTATTAACAGCATAGAGGCTGTGCGGTACCAGGCCTCTAACATAAGGGAAGCGTTGTTGGAGGTGTGACGTCCCAAGAGGCAGGCCACATAATCGACCCTCGTCAGACATGTATGGTGCGTGGAAAGACAACAGAAACACTGTTTAACGTAAAGATGGGTGTATTTCAACCCCTGTATTTTATTAAACTTAACTAAAGACACTTGGCGTAAAGCAACAAGCCTGAAACGATAAACTGCAGAGTTCGTCCCGACTCCTCTGTCGGCGCACCCTGAGCTGTCCTTAAGACCGAACACGTCCTCCCGGTCTCCCACTCTGTATCCTGGCTTCTCTGCAGAGGGAGCGTTTCTCGGCTGTCCATCAGCCACCAGTTCTCCCTGCATCTGCACCTCTGCGCCTTTTGTCCCCAAACGTCCGCACCTCACCTGCCAATCAGGTGATGTGAATCAGCTGGGCCGCACCTGCTCCTCCAGCGGCCTGAGTGCACGTGGGCTTCGTAGTCCTGCTCTCCAGCTGTGCTGGTTTGTTGTCCCCGCCTCTGCCATCTGGCCGGCACATGCTCCTCCTCCATGACGTCGCCCCGGGCTACGTGACAGAGGTCAGGGGAAAAGTGACAGATCCTCTGACCAAAGTTGAAGCCCAATGTTTGGCAGAAGAGGTTGGGTCATACCGATTTCTCATTTGCACAGTAGTATGGTATGACATTCTAAACCATGTTAGCAAGCTCCTGCAGCTTGATGTGGCAGTTGACCTCCTCACTAAGGCAAAATCATCTCTGACTATTTACAGAGAAACTGGCTTTGCTTCAGCTAGGGCCCCTGCAAAAGACATGTGTGAGGAAATGAATGTGGAGGCTGTGTGGAAAAAGAAGAGACTAAGAAGTACAAAAAAGCACTTTGCCTATGAAGCCGCAGAAGAGCCTATCAGATGCCATGAAGAGGCTGGAAAAAACATTCTTTAATGTGGTTGTTGACACATTGAATTGAATCTAAAGGATAGGTTTGAAACACTGAGTGAAGTGAGAGCCAGATTTGAAGTGCTGCTCAATTTAAAAAAACTGGATGATGTGGAATTGTGCAACCAGTATGACAACCTCTGCAGGACATTAAGCACTGGAGATGAAAGTGACATTGATGGAAAGTGGATGGCTGTGGAGATAAAAAACTTAAGTGTGATGTTGATAAGTGTGAGACTGTGATGTTAAATTTATAAGTATTATTTTTAGTGTTGGTTTGTTTTCATTGTTGCACTTTAAAATAGATGCTGGTTTATTGTATTTTTATTCCAGACTTTCAAAATTTAAAGTAAACTTTTTTTTAAAACACTCAATATCTGTTTTATTTATTGACATATAGAATATTGTTGTTTTCCTTGTATTATAGTTTTTTATCCATTTAACTTGCCTGACTGGCTCAACTGAAGATGTTTAATTTTAATATGAGAGGTGACTGTAGCCTGTAATAGATTGTGGCATCTTCGTGGATCATCTATTCATTCATTCATTCATTCATTCCCCACAAAGCTAGAAACAGCCCTGGATGTGTGCTTTTATTTTTTTTACTCATTTAGACATTTCTTAAATACAATTGCAGCAGCATACATTTTCCTTGATTTTAAAAAGGCAAAACAAGAATATATGTGTTTGTTGAAGGTACAACAACACGGCACTGAAGCAAGAACTCCTTTGTTAGCCTCACAGGAGTATCATAATTAGGTGAACAAGAAGATCCAAGTTGGCAGAACTCTTGTCTAAACTTGGAAACCTTAGTAAAGTCAACAACAGTAGTCAAAAGTTAAAAAAATTCAAAAATCTATTGCATTATGTTGCCTGGAAAGTGTGTGTTTTCTCACCGTTTTACGTGTTTACAGTTCGCCTGGGCTCAGAGATCCGGCTGGTGAAGAACTCGGCAAACTAGTTGCCAGAATAAACTGGGGCCATTTTCTTTTTTCACTTCATTTCTAAACACATAAAACATATAAATGAACATGTCAACAGACAAATTAACCTAATAACAGAAAACCAATATAGTCAAAAATCTGAACCTTTTCTTGGGTTTTTACACCCTACTCCTAGTTGCTGCAGCTCTTTGTTTGTTGCCCTGTAGAGAGAACTATCTGAAGTCTGCGTGAATCACGTGGCAATCAAGCAGTTTGAACTTCCGTTGACACGACTCTCTCTCTGTATATGACTCTGGTTTTATTACTGGAACACCAGCGTAGGAATGTCACCACAGACAACAGATTTAAAAACGCGGGTATACTGTGAAATGCAGAGAGATTTACCTGGTGGTGATAGGCTTAATCAGCGTTGTGTGAACTCACTCTAGTTTAACTGGGCAGCATAAAAGTATTAAACTGAGGTCATTTAATCTGGAAGGAGCTGCTGCCTCAGAGGCCTATGATAGACCGAGCAGGAAGGACACGAGGACACAGGAGTATTTTAAAACAGGGTTTAATTTACCCAAATAATCATTTAAGCAATTCACAAAATTAAACAATAGTTCTGGGCCCATAAAAGAAGTCAACTAACAACAAAATTACAAAAATAGCCTGACCAGTCTCTGAAATAAAACAAGACTAAGCAAAATCCTAAATTGCATTAACTTATATTTCCCAGAATAATCATTTAAAATCTTTCCAATCTTCCCCCTGGGATGGCGGGTAGTTGGTTCAGTCTTGATTGGCAACTTCTGTTCATAAGGACATCACTTCCTGGAATCCATCTTTTGTTTGTTCTCCCCAAGATGATTCCAGCAATGGAATCCCAGACTCCCCCAGAGCTGGTAAAAAGACAATTTCTAATTAATCAACATCTGTAATATTAACTAATGCAAAAATAAACCATGAATATTATATGAACTGACGAGTGGTGTACTTATTTCATCTGTAAATATACTTTAAATACACAACCTAACTCATATATAACGGGGCATGGGGTTACCATAGCAGTTGTGTGGCTGCGGAGTCGGCCACCACAAGGCCCTACAGCAGCAGGGTACTGACCTTTACTCTCGATACCAATCTTTCATCTAGCTCATATTCAGAGGAAGCTGCCATGTGTTGCCTATAAAAATCTCCTGCCCTTATTTGCCTGTCGAGGAGTGAGAGGAAGCTGTACTCCACCTGTAGAGGTGTGGCCCGGTTTTACAGAAACTCATCACCTTTATGATCTGACAGTTCTCACCATTAGTTTGTTGCTACCCTCAGGTTAACGCTGCACACTGCTGCAGCTCCCCTGCCACTTTTCAGGTCGAGTTTTTGAACAAAATAACTGTGTTAGTGCTGCGTGTCCTGTTGCTGCTCACATGTGGTCAGTCATTCTTTCTATGAGTCGTCGGCTCGGGAAATCGCTTTAGGGTGGAAGTTGAGCGTCGAGCCAGTGAGTGCTGTCGGCAGCTTAAGACCATGCTGACTCTTCTCAAGCAGCTCACTCACCACAGAGATGGCGAAGTACTTGCTGCTGGTACTTTTCCATATTCTCGGTCCAGCTGAGCTCATTTTCTTTGGTTGTTAATTGACACATTCATGTTACTTTAATGTTATTGATTTCGACAGTATAGTGAAAATACTGTTCATACCCATGGGCTAATTTAGGCTTGGCCATCTACTTGTATTGTCGCTGTTGTTCTGGGAGGTTTTCTGTTGGCTCTCTGAAATCTGGATCTTAGAGACACATTATCGTTCCCTCCATCCTATACTCACATCCTCTCTTCCTTGACTCCCTTCCACTATCGCTCTCATCTTCTTCCAGTCAGAACTGAGAGAACCACAACTCTCTCTCTCTGAAAGCTTTTCAATATGCAACAGCATGTCTATAAGCTTTTATATACAGTGTAACTAAAGCAGCACGTATAATACGCTTTGGAATAAATGAAATAAATGAAAAGAATCCGTAGAAAAAAAACCATGATATTTTACTTGAATGATGCTTGTTCTAGCATTTCTAAAATCTTTGAACTGATCATTCATTCTTGCGTCCAAAGATTTGAATTTCTATGTGAACGAGTAACAACACTTCCCTGGAGGCTGAAAAAGCAGAACGGAGGTGATGTTCTTTCAGATGCTTGCTCTGCTGTTGCTTTGTTGACACTCAGTTTGTGGGGAAACTGTATGTTCTCATAAAATAAATTAGTTTGAGATTTTACACAACAGAGTGTGCTCTGTTGCATAGCAGCACAAACATTTCTGAGACAGCCAAAGTGTCCATCTGTCCATCTTCCCATCCAAAGCCTGGCTACTGCCTCACTGTACACAACACAAGACTTGTATTCAAAAAAACTAGGCTGAAAATAGGCCAAACAAACTTTTCTTTCAGATTTTCCAATGATGTCTGGTTTCTTCTTGGGTTTCATTGGCCTGATGCTTACTTTTTTTCTACACCTTTAAAAAAAAGGTTTTTAAATTCTGTGCCTATCCTTTCCACCAAGTATGTAATTGCGGTCCTGATGAGCCCCAGTGTGTGTTTTACTGAACATCCAACATGTAGCTGCTGGTTAAAGAGTTAATACATAGCGTTTGATTGTTTTTACAAAATGAGCACACTTTGTGCCTGGCGTGTGTGCATTTGGACACAAACTGGAGCCTGACTGACTGGTGAGACGTCGGTTACCTCCAGATTGCATCAGAGTGGGAGCCAAGCTGACCTCAGATTGTATGAGTGCAGGCACAGCTTCAATTACCCACATCAGCAACACTGACCATTAGCGCCTTATTTTAATTTGCTGCTAGCGGTTCCTTTCGCACTAAACACAAAATACAGCTGAGACTGTTGAGCATGCCATTAGTTTTGCAGTTAACTGGTCATTAGCCAAATAATTGGACTAATTAAAGGTTTCACTTGTTGATGGTACAAGATGAAAAGTTAAGGTATCACCAAAGTGATTAAAGTTCATCCTGATTTTCATGGTGGTGCTAGAGGAAAGGTAAAGGGGTCACCAAAGTCAGTAAGAATCATTCACTGTGGACCATGAACCTGTATACATCATTTCATTGCAAGTCATCCACCAGATGTTAAGATATTTCAGTCTGGACCAAGAGGCTGACATTTCCATTCACAGAGCCATGCCTCTAGCATGGCTAAAAATTACTTTTAGTGCAAAGCATACCTGCGGTGCATTGTTCAGCCGGAACTGGTCAATCTGTCATGAAATCCTTCTATTCTGTTCTTCTCTCCTCTTCTACTAATGCCATTGACAACGAGGGGAGCGTTGCAAGAGAACAAATACACATTCAGCAGATACAATGCTTACATTTCCCTCTCTATTAGTGAGAGTTGGAAAGTCTTAACTTTTACAATTACACATAATTGGAAAAAAATGTCAAGGCTTTACTACTAACTCTTGTAATTTCCCCTTAACAAGCAGCTACAGTTGTGCTGTTTGAAGAGATTCTCTTCAGCAAGCCTCCGTAAACAAGTTGCTGTGCTTTTGTAAAGAATTCCTGGCTGACGAATCACGTTCCTTCATGCAGAGTATCCTTTATTCAGAGAGACCGCATCCTAAGCACAGCATCTCAATAACAGCATCTTATGCCACCCACACACATATACACCCATTTAACGCATTACTCAGTTGCTGGGAAGTAAACCCCCACATGTATTGCAAATCGCATCACTACAGCAATACTATGCCACCTTGAGTGGTTGAAGCAATTTTGCGAATCACTCCTCGTGGGTAATACACTGAAAACTGATGGGCTGCATTTGCACTCACAGCATTTATCACTCTTGTGCCATTTTAAAGGCTGCTGTATGTGTGAAGCCATAGTCTTATTTTAAAGCCAATTCTCCACTTGAAGTAAATGAAAGCACCCGACATCCCGGAGATGCGATGAGATTCGTGACATGTAAGTGGAATATTTGTGTGTGACTATCATTTTGACGGTCTTTAAAGCTTTTCCTGGACACCTGAATGTGGGTTGGGCCCTCCCACAAAAAGACCTAGAGGTAATTGAAGTACTTTCCTATATGTGGCTGCATATGACTCAGACATGGTAACACGGTCATGATAACTTTTGTTGAGCTTTTTGCAGATGCCCAAAAACCTGTGTCTAAAATGGTCACAAATGGGTGAACACAGAAAAACAATTGATGTGCAAGTCTGGTGTCCTTGCCAGGTGCTAATTGGTCTTTCAAGTTTTGGTTACTATTTGGGTTTTTAAAATGAGATCAGCTAACCAAGCATGGATGCTGTGGTTCACCAAAAGGCTGTTTAAACTATGCAAGCAATTTCGATTTAGCTAAAATGGATTCAAAGACACATTTTTCCTTCCACATCTTCTGTTTCTGCTTCCACAAAGACGCAGTTTTATCTCCAAACATCTCCTTTCTATACGTGCCTCATATGTGAGGAATATCCTCCCGTATTTCTTGTGGCATTAATGCCTGAAACGCCTCTGATGCTGTACACAAATCCACAGGGGTATTGATGTTGAATTTCTTTTCTGGACAGCATGTTATTGGACTTGAGTAATAATTCAGCCTTCTTCGCTTTTGGCTGTAGGAGAGCATCTACAATACGCTCAGCTTGATGGCCAGTTGCCTGTCAAGCCTCTCCACCTGGTCCTCCATCTTTCAGCTCTTCAGGCAAACGGCCTGGTGAAGGAGCTGCCTGTGATCAGTCTCTTCTTTAGAGTGACCATCTTCCTCTCTACAGTCCCTGAAGTCCTTCAAGGTCTACTTTCTCACCCCTCCAGCCACTCCTCCTTCTTCCTCGGGCCTCTTCCTGACCTTCCTGAGCTGCAGCTCCTCACGCTCTCGGTCATCTGCATCCACCCCACCCTTGATGACTTGCACACCTGAAGTTCAGATTTCCAATCACTTTTTAAGTTTTTCATAGTAGACTACAGATATCTGTAGCTTATAGTGTCTTTTGTTAGCTAATACTAGCATACTTTGCTGTGTAACTGACATTGCTGCGTTTGGGACTCTTCCCTTCTTGTGCTACTGTTTTGCTTTGTATTTAACGTCTACCGTTATCCTGTGATAATCACTTGTGGCTACAGTGGCCCCTCACCAGCTCAGGTTGCATAGTCTTGATTTAATGTAAATCTTTTAAAATCTTATCCTGAGTACAACAAAAACCCGTACAGCTATAAAAAGAAAAAGGCTCTTCAGAACCATTTCAAATAACTGTAATCCTGTAAAACCGTCATGTGAGAAATGCGCCTACGACTTTTTACATTTGCATTATTATCCAGTCTCTGAATGAAAGCTTGAATGGAATTGTATGCTATTTGACATTGTTTTAAACATGTATAGACATAGCTTAACATAGCCAACCTATGTATTTCATTCTGTGTCAATGTCATATATTATTGAATCACTTGGACATTGAATACTTCTCATCTCTTCTGTTTTACTAGGACAAACCTCTAACAAACATTTTATGAAATACATTATATTTCTTATTTATACCTGATCATCGAATAATGTTCATTTTTTCTTTTCATACTGCTTATATAGTACATGCTTGCACTTTCAATTACATCAATAATACTGCTGATCTCTGTAGTATACTTACTGTGTATTACGTATACCTACATTCATGTATATTACATGCCTGTATACAAATTCTACATATTTTACATACCTGCACAGGACTGTGTGTATAGATTCACTGTATTCTTATTCCCAATACACATATGCGTACCTTGCTATATCAATATAAAACAAAGAATATACAGTACTAGGCTTGCACTAGCCATGTACAGAACATACAAGGCACTGTCAGTATCACCAGCATCTATCTGTCTGTCTGTCTGTCTTCTCCTCTCTTGCTTTTCTAGTAAGACAGCTGCAGTCAGTCATGGAGCTCTACCACCACCCAGTGCTGTGCAGTGGACCTGCAGCAGGCTGTGACACCTGGTTTACCCATACTAACTGGATCTGGTGGCCTACAGGGCTGAGGTTCACTAAACAATCTGGTCTCCACAAAGACTGAGACCAAATTACAGCTCAATAGGTTCTATTTAAGTTTAATTTGAAAATTGGTGATCATGACATACACGTAGGAAGAAAACGTTTGCATCTAAGGGTGAGCATGCAAAACCAAAACACTCTTGTTTCTTACTCATGTCATCGTGATTTGTATCCCCACGGCCCAGCACAGTGGTAACTTAGTGCAGGTGAGTGCAGATAGAAAAATATCTGTGCTGTGAAAGCTCGGAAGCTGATGAGTATTCAGAGGAAGGCACCAACACGTCTGCAAGCAATCAAAGTACTGAGATGGCTGCGGTCGAATAGTCTTTTTTGCTTTAACTGAGTGAAATGACCTAGAAGTAGCTAAGTGATGATATGAGCTTGAATTCTCTAAATGCTAAGGAAAGGTGCTTTAATGCTTTCTTCCTTATCTTCTTTTTTCATAGGGTACGCTGGACCTTCCTTTACCAAAGGAAAGGAATTAATGCCATTCCTAATTCCTTGTAGCAGCAGCATTTAAAGCGACCACGGCCGACCCACATCAATAACATCCACCGCCGCATAATTCCGTGTAAGTGCAGTCAGATTCTCTTAGCTCCACGGTTGTCTTTTCCTAGTTCTTTTGAATTCTCCTTCACATCTTTGTTTGACCTCATGACGTTTTCCATCGAGGTCAAGGAAAAGTGTTTATGAAAAGACGTAGGACTTCATTTTATGCCTATTCAACCACAGCTAGAGTTTGTGAGGGTGTCATTGATTAGCAGGCTGCAACATAGAAGGCAGACTGGAGAAGGCTCTTGTTAATGGGCACCACAACTGAAATGCCTACACTGGCAAGCATAAAAAATTGTTTTCTTTGTGTTATCTCTGCAGTCAGTCAATTTTCACTTACACTTAAACTTGGCTGCAATCAACATTCATTTGTTCTCATGTTTACAGGCACACATTCATCATCGGGGGAAGCACTTATCTTTACCACAAAGTCATGTGTGAAGCATCATTGAGGTATCAACATGAGAGCCGTAGTAGCTGCCATCAGACTCCACAGGTGGAAATAAAACCGATGATCTCACAATTGGGAATTGCAGATTGATAGTTTTGGCATGTCCCTCCTACACATTGGTATTCAACAACATCACATTTTACTCGATGGGATGTACTTTCATTTCTGAAGAGGGGAAGTGTGTTTTGCCCTCGGGTTCAGGTGCAGGATCAGCCAGCATGCGGGATTAAGTATCTTGCTCAAGGACACTTCAGTAGGAAGCCAGAGCTTCTGCTAAAATGACGATCTCACTTACTACTAGGAAACTCTGCAGCCTGATTTAATTCACGGGTGGAAGAAATGATACCTGTACGGAACAAACTGAGACCACGTTTTTTTCTCCTGGAGTGCCCTTTTTTCCAAGGCACAGTGAACACACAATATAACTATAGATCTACTAGCTATGACATGTTCTGCCCTTCACCCTTCCATCTATACAGCATAATTTATGGACATCAAAGTGAAGAGCCAGTGTTAACAGCATTATCTAGCTGGTTGATTCACAGTTATGTTAGCAGTATTGCGATTCCTCAGTGAAATACACACAACTCTGTGAATATCCAAAATGCAGACTTCATACATACATACAGACAGTCTTTCTCTATGGTTGCTATGGCCAACGGTCGCAGGCTAACACTGTCTCTTTGATATTGAGTGAAAGTCCAAGCTAGCCAGACTAGCTAGTTAGCTGGCTAGGTAGGTAGCATTTTCCATTTTGTTAAACTAAATAAAAGTAGCGGTTTAATTGCTGTGGCTGTGTACTGTGTTCATTTACAGCCTCAATTGCTAACTGGCTCAAATTAAACTTACATTGCATTAAACCTGCATTGCACCAGTGCTATGTAAGTTTAATTTGTACTTTCTCCCTGACCAGCAGATGGAAGCATGTTTTCAGTTTAGACAACTCCATTAAAACATTTAAAAAGTATTTCTTGTATTTCTTGAATGCAACTGTAAAATCATAATGTTCCTTGTTTGTAGTCTAATTCTACTCAGTTCAGTCTTGAATATTGTTTTAAATGTGCATATTATTTGTATTTAATTTATCTTAATTTGGATTTGGGCTATAATTGTAACAGTGTGTGATTGTAATATTCATTGCTAAACTGGGTAAAAAAGAGTGTCTTCTATGTTGTACCTGTGATTTGCCCCCCTAATTGTCAAGAGAGCCCACACAAAACACATGATTTTATCTCCTTTATTTTTTAAGTGAGCCTAGACTTCAGCCTTGGTGTACAGTAAGCCTTTTTCATTTTAGAACATCTGCCATATTAACGTAGTTAGCCTCACACAATGCATTATCATTGTCTCTTTAAATGGAGTTAACCAGCGGTAACTTTAACTAATACATCAAAGATTAAAGGCTTCCTAGCTCTGACACAGAAGATGGATTTTCACATCAGACATACTGGTACAATTATTATAAGATTACTGCAGTCAACCACTTGATGGAATTTTATACATTTTTATCTTTTTTACCAGAAAGTAAGTAGTGTACTACTTAGACCTAAATGGAGAATCTTCTTCTCTTTTTCTCTCCATGCCTTATTTCCTCCAAGTAATTTCCCTGTCAGGAAATCAGCGATTGTGACTGAAGAAGAATGGACAAGACAGAAGCACACTAGTGATCAGATGTTTTAAGGAGCATTGGGTTCATTGGTGGTGCTGTGCTGAGTCATTGTACTGCTGTCTGGTGGTGAGATGTGGAACGGAATTACTATCCTGCACTCAGAACCTGCATGGGAAGAGAGACTGAACTGTAAACACAGTGTCTCAGTTTTGATCTCTACAACAGCTGATCTTATGTGTTTTGATTCATAATATTTGGGGGAAATACAATGTTGACAAAAGAAATCTGACATTAATGTCAAATTGGATTTAAAGGTTACCTGCACACCATCACTGACAGCTGGGCATCTTGTATGAAGGAACTACAGCAGTAGTTACTCAGAGAAGAGATGTGCACCCTGTCTATTTTTCTGACAGCAAGTCTAAATTTGTTCAATGCCAAAGCTGCATTAAATGTTTGATACAGCTACTGCCTTGTTGTTAATTTGCTCTTTTTGGAACTAATATTGATCATCGTCAGCAGAATCCTCATATAGTATGTCTAAAAGTATTAGCTCCACTAAAGAGTCAGTACCTCGTTTTAAATTGATAATTGGGACTGCACATAATGCATTTAGTGTCCTGCTGAATCACCATATACGATACTGAGAAAACCGATTTTCTATGTGCTGTTCATAAAATAAGCTAATAAATCTGAATATACTGTATGAGGATTCTGCTAACACTGGTCAGTTTTAGTTCCAAAGATAACTCCGTTGGCATCTATGAACAACATGACCTGCAGTAGCTGTTTGAATTTATTTTAACTTGATCTTGTATTGTTGTTATTTACAGACCTATGGAGAGTATACTTTAAGCAAAACTCAGTACAGATATGTGTGTATGGTATTCATTTGAAAAAGAAGGGGGAAGTCAGTCCAATTCTTCCTCAAAGCTGATTAGCATAGTAAACAGTACACAAAACAATTGATTACATAATATTATGTCAGTTTAAAGTTATGAGTTATTATTAGTTGTGATTTATTATGAAATAATTGTTTTCGTTAATGAAAGGCTGAAGTGAAGGTTTACAGATATGATTTCAGGGTGACGCACAGCTGGCAAGTGACAAAATAACAGGAATGCTTGACAATGCATGCGAGTCATGTAATAAATACTAGTATTATTATTACACATTATTATTATAATTTTGTTAAAACTGGCATACTGTTGTCATTTTAATTTTACGGTGTGCTGAGGTTTTGTTCAGACTGTCTGCAATCTCTCTTTGGAGAGGGGTGTGAACTGGGGGGGGAACACCTCCAAAATAAAGATCACGTGTTGGCTTGAGTTTTTGTTTTACTGCCGAGAAACACCGCCCTCCCGCGGAGCTCGGCAGTATGGCAAAAATAACAGCACTTCCAGGACTAAACCATTCACTTGACAACGAGGCGATGCAATCACAGATTACCAAAGATCGGGCGGAAAATCCCTAAAGCCTTAATATGTTTGAATAAATAAAATCGCAATTTTACCAAACACAAATAATGACACGTGCCCCTGTCCCAGGTTTTTTTTTTTTATCAGGATTGTTTAGTTCCCTGCGCACTGACGGAGAGTGGTGTGGTCCAATAGTATTGAAGGCAAGGCTGAAAAACGGTTTGTTTTCACCGAGAGGAAGAAGCGCTGCTGATACTCGCCGCTGCAGCACCGATTTTTAAAAACGGTTGTAACATTTCTTTTATATCTGGTTGGTTTTGGGACAGCGGTTTCCTTTGCGCGCCATGGCTCTGTGCGGGGGTGTCGGAGCCATGGCTTTGCCCAGCGAGCTTATCGTCCACATATTCTCCTTTCTGTCCGACCGAGACAAGCTCCGGGCCTCGGCCGTGTGTTCACGGTGGAGGGAGTGTCTCTTCTATCCGGCGCTGTGGACCGAGCTCAAACTGCGAATAGGCGGCGGTTGCAACGGCGGCGGCTCCAGCTCCGAGGAGACGCCGAGACTGGAGTTCCTCATGCGGAAGTTCGGCTCCTTCGTCCGCGAGCTGCAGCTGGAGCTCGCACCGGTGGAAGGCTACCTCAGTCCCCTGAGCAGCGACCCGTCGTCCGCCAGGATGGACCAGCCCCCCGGTCCCGACAACGACCCGCAGCTCTCCGAGCGATGGAGAGACGCCATGGCCACCTACTTGGACCAGGTGTTGTGTGTGTTCGCAAGCATCCGCAACAACAGGTAACGTTAAATTCCAAAATGAATTTCCGAGTGTTTGGTTGTATTCACCTAAAATATTTCGCGCGACACCCCTTCCGTTTGCTGACATTTCTCAGTGTTTGGTGCGTCGCAGTAAGCTAGCAGCTAGCTAGCTTAGTTAGCTATAAACAAACCTTGACATTAGGAGTTACGTAACTGGCTCCTGTCTTTGCGGTAGAGTTGGCAGCCAACGGTACGTTTTAATATCCGCGAAGACATTGTTAATATGCTTAGTTTTAATATGTGCAGTCGTCAAATGATGATGTACGCTCCAGTGTCGATGACAAGCGTTTCTTTTGTTGCTACTTCCATTTTCTGTGCTACATCGGGGGTCTTCATACCAGCAGATACAATGCAGCAGTGGCGGAGGCCACAGCAGGCTTTGTTGGCTGTGACCTGCTGATATCAGCAAAGCCTTTATGCTGATAGATTGCATGTATGCAGCATATATACATGTAGTCTAACCACTTGGCTCGTTTCTTTATCTTGGCACACTTTTTACTTTGTGTGTTGAGATTCCTCTTTTCAGTGCAGAACTTCTCGCACATCCTCTGTTGTTCTCTACAGTGCTTTGTAGTATTGAAAATAGCACCGATCCAAAAGCTGTGCAGTTCATGTCTTGGTTCTGCTGAGAGTGCTGAAACCGCTTTTTTTTTGTTGTTTTTTTTTTGTTTTGCTGTCTGACTTCTGCTCATTGAGCAGTTTACCAACTGTTTCCATTCAAAAACCCTCTGACGTTAACCTGTGCAGCAGTTCAGTGAAGTACATGAATTCTAACATGGTCTTGAATTGTAGTTTATTCACAAAATCAAATCAAACACGGTGGTCTTTATATTGCCACATGTGAAACACACACACACACACATGCAGATTGCGTCCCATGGAGGTATTCGACTTCTGCCTTTAACCCATCCCTGCTGTCCTTCCTCCAGAGGACGGCCTGGAGCAGCCTTGGTACGGCCGGGGACCAAGTCCAAGTGCCCTGCCCCTGTTCTTCTGGCATGTTTTTCCTTGGGGTTATATATATATATTTTTTTTTTAGGGAGGAAACCCCCTAGCATGCAGAGAACATTCAAGCAGGTCTGGTCCCCCAGGACCCCAAATGAAGTACATCCACAATGTCAGTTTGCATACTGAATTTGTTATTGGGTTTTTTTTTTATTTATTTAGAACAGAAATCTGGGAAACGTTTTGCCTTCTCTTTAGAAATCTACCCCCAACTTAGAATTTGGTTGCATTGGCTGGCGCATGACCTTCCTGTCAGTACAAAACAAAGTATGGCCAGATGCCATGACTAATGACAACATTGGTCCAACTCCACTAGTACACGATAAGTAGCTGCACATGAAACTGCTGCTGGTTTCACTGCAGAGGTATTTTGTGAGGCTTAGCTCTCAGCTGATTTACAGGAAGTGGGCTGCATGTTGCACATGTGGTTGATAATCCTCTCCCACTACTTGCACTGGTGATCTTCCAAACATTGTCAAAATCAATGTAGACAGTCTGTTTGGAAGAATGTCATTTGGTGTGTTTTGACCTCTATGCTTACCTTGACTGCTGCTTGATAGTTACCTGGTACAAGATGAGGATAGAAAGTTCTCCAGGCAGCAGGGCTAGATTAGACCGCATCAAATGGTTACAGTTTATTGTTTAAAATTCTTGTCACATGAAGGGTGCAATGAGTATTGTTTTTTTGTTTTTTTTTAAGAACATTTAAAACACCTTTTTAGCCTGGCTTTTGGAATTTTACTGTTAGTTTTATTATATTATACTGTATTTTATTCCTTTTTTACTTTTTAATTCTTTGTGTTCAGCACTTGAGTGATAAGCATGGATGAGTAGCATTTGATGTGTGACTTGTGCTTTATAAATATAGTTTAATTCATTGATTCATTGGTTTAGTCAGTAACAGACTTGAGACATACTTGACTTGACACTGATGTTTTCACATTGTTAATTTGAGTGGAAATAGCTTGCTGAGACCAGTCGTGTTGGATGCTGAACTGTATTTGCCGCTGTCCACAGTACTTTTACACCAAGGTTTGAATGGGGTTTGACCACAAGAGGAAAAACCCATCTGTTTTCAATGTATTTTTAATACATTGCTTAATTGTCAAAACGCACATCGTTGAGTTTTGACAGTTACTGGGCCGTCAGCTCAAGGAAGAGCATTTACCTTATACAATTCTAAAGTATTTCTAAGATGACTTGTTGGCATAGGTCAATCTAGAGTAGCATTGAATACTTTTTGTTTCATTTCTGAGTTTCTAATGTTCTCTCTCTCTCTCTGTGTGTGTGTCATTCTCTAGAAACCTGCAGAAGCTGAGTCTGTATGGAGACACTTGTGTTCTCCAGCAGGAGGGACTGTTGGACAGCTCCAACCTTCACCAAATTCACCAGGGCGACAAAAAGATCAACGAGTAAGCCTCAGCATAGCAACATAAGTCACTTTCTGTCCAATGTCAGAAATGGTTAGATTCAGTATCTGTTTCTATCCATAGAGAGGTTACTTGCATTGTAAATAAAATGTTCTTTGTATAGGACTGTAACATGGTATTATATTGATAATTGATTGATCACAGAGCTTGAATGGACAAAATCATATTTGTCTCTTTGTTTGTGTGCGTGTGTGCACCACTTTAAATTCCAAAATGGCACTGTTGGCACTCCTGTTCGGAATTGGAAACGGTGCACGTTTCTTGGTGTTTCAGAATGATGATTTATTCCCAAAATATCTAGATGTTGATGAGACAGTTTGTCATCATCCAGTTAGCACGCGCACAGCATCTCCAGCACCCTGACACCACAGCACACAACTTGGCCATACCAAACACACGGACTGTGCGTGGCCAGCATTCTGTCAACAACCTGTTGGTAGTTGGTAAGCTAGCCGGCTAACGTGCAGCAGACTCGGTGGGTCACAGTGTCCGAAGGGGGCTTGTTTAAAGAGTGAGATGTGTTTAGATGTGATGATAAAGATGGTTTAGGTACATTGAAAGTGCATGAATTTTACTCTTAGAAAGTCGTACGAACCCTGAAAAGAACATTTTTAGAATCTTGTACAATCTGAGTTCTGAGGAAATAATCCTGTTGATGATGATGATAACCCTGATGACATCAACATCAGGGTTATCTCTGATGGAGTCAAGTCTAATATTGCATCCCTGATGATGCACTACATACATGTATACAGTATATGTGTCAGGATACTCAATTTTTGGGATCCTTTTCCATGTACACCGCCCATTGACCATCCAGAACAGCACACAGATCATTCATTGCAACCAGTGTAGGTGTGTTTTGTAACTCGGTGGTAGTGAGGTGGGTGGCATCATGAAAATACGATGTCCGTGCACATCCCTTCTATGATCTGCGTTGTTGGACAGGTCTGGAGGATTTGGCACAATCTTGATGATCAAACTCTTTTACGGACATCAAATAAAGCCAAATAGAATGTTTTTTGAAATCTCATTGGCCAAACTACCTAAATATATAGCTTGTGTGTTGAATTCAAGGCTGCAGCAGAGTTTAATAGGGTGAAATGCTGTTTGGTTTCATCGGTCTTACGTTCTTATATAAAAGCATAAAAATATCACATTTTCTCAGTGCAGCTACATATTTGTTTACTTGTGTGCGCAAATGTAAATCCTGTTCTTGATCCTGTTTTTCTTCACTTATTAGGTTTATCTTTGGGGTAAAATGTGCCTTTTATTTGAGCTGGCAGAAACTGCTCTCATGGTGTTAACTTGCAGGAAGCTGTAGTCATGCTGGTAAAGTGAATTTGAGTTAATTCTCCTCCCTCTCTTCGTAACCCCTCCCCTGTGCTCTTTGCAGAATCCAGCAGTTGTTTATGGAGTTGTTGTCTAACAGCAGGCAGCTGAGATGGTTGTCTTGTGGCTTCATGCTGGGTCTGGCGACTCCCTGCTCCTTAGCCTGCCTGTCAAATCCTTCAGCTGAGACCCTGCAGCACCTCAGTTTACTGGACCACCAGCTGGGTATGTGTGGCTGTTTCTGTATCCGATTCATAACTGTGTGAATGCAGTTACAGCTTCAGTTAAAAAACACAAACACTAATTGGATTATATCTGTTTAATTTTCCTCAGGTCCGCTCATCTCCCCATCAGAGTTGGATCGTCTGTCTAATCTTCATTCTCTGGCTCTGGATTTCTCCGATTTCACATCTGAGCTTTGTGGTCTGCTGACATCGCCACGCCGAACTCCACTGCATCGTCTCTCCCTGTTGCTCAATGGCACCGCCCTGGAGTTCAAACCGTTACAAGGGACAGCTACAGAGGACGACTGGAAGGCATTGGTATTGCAATGTGTTTGTGTGTGTGTTTGGTCGCAACACTGCTGCCTCTGGCTTTGAGTCGGGGCAAGTCTCCGTGTGTATATCCATCACGTTTTACCTCCTCCTCAGGTCCGCCTTAGTGCCAACCTGCGAGTGTACATCATGGCCCTGGAAGTCGACAGCTCGGAGCTCCTCAGGGTCCTGAAGCCCAGCCTCCCTCTGGAGCGCCTCCACCTCGACAGTTACAGCACGCTGGTGACGGACGCCACGCTGGAGCTCATCTCTCAGCAGTACAACAAAACGCTGACTCACTTCCTGCTCCTGAGGGATGACCCCGACTTTCCTGACCTCAGCGTAAATCGGAACGAAGACCCGCTGGTCCTTTTGGCATGGAGATGCACTCAGCTGGCCGTGCTGGTGATACACGGTGAGTTTCTTGTATTGAGGTGACTTCTATGGTGTCAGACTTCTGTCCAAAGTCGCGTGTGCGATAAAACATGCTCACGAGCAAATTTATAGTATTTCACGTACCAATATTAACTGCCTCGCACACAAATTCCCTTAGCATTTGTATCTGTAGTCTCATTAAGCTACTATCTACTAACTAATAATCTATACAAACTATAGATACAAATCATAAGTGGTGTTCATTTGTGAAAATTACCTTGTTGAACAAAACGTGTATCGTAAGCCTTTTGTTTGCCACAGAGCTTATTTTCTGCAATAATCCAAAATCCAATGGGAAAACAAAAATACATCATCCCTGCAGCAATCTACAGGCAAAATTAGTCCTACCTCCCTAAACACATCTCTCTTTGTAGGCTACACTGTATGGTCCCATAACTTGGTGGCCATCTCTCGGCTGCGAGGCTCCAGTCTTCGTGTCCTGACTGTCTCAGAGGAGAGCATCGACTTCGATCCAGATCAGTCGGTGTGCATGGAGGGAGACCCGGTCCATAACCTGGTCAAGGAGGTTTCGCTGGGCCTCGGCCGCATGTGGCACCCTTGCCTGGATTCCAGCCTGGTTTTGTCCGAGCCCACCCAGCACTTCCACCGCGAGATGCACGCCTTCAGTGTGGGCATGTAGGCAGGGATGGCAAATCCAACACATCACAGCATAAACTGTGTCAAGACCAGACCAACCTAGTCCAAGTCAGCTCAGACCTCTCTGAACCAGGCCAAAAGCAGACCTAAGTGAGACATTTAAACTGGATCTTAAAACAATCTATGAATTACCTTGACTTGAGCTGATTGTTTTTATTTTACTTTTATTTTTTGTGTTCCTTTCACAGGGGTTTTAGCACACAATCAAGTCCTTTCCTAATGATTCCCTGTTTTCTTGCTTTGCCTCTTGAATATCTAGTTAGCCAGTGACTCGCAAAAACAGATTCAATATTGATGTTTTTTTTAAAAATACATTTTCAAATTAAGAATATCCAATTAAAACTGACCAATATTCTAAATAAAATGTAATGTTCAGTTTAAAGTCATACCAATCTGTGATGTTTGGCCACTGACATGACTTGAGTCATGACCATTTTTAATTTGTCTGCTGAAATGGGTCATTCTGCTGCTTCAAATGACCTTGTGTCTGGCATGGCCCAGTCTGGTCTGGTCTTGATCAATAGGTATTCAGAGCTCAGTGTCTCTCCTTCACCATGATAACCACCAGAGCCTCTGTATGATGTAACTTTGAGTTGTTTATTTTTTTATTATTATTTTTTGACTGGTTTTCATCTCTCCCTGCTCTGTGTGTAATCTTGTTTTTCCTGTGTGGTGGTTCCCTTGCCTGTATAGGCTTTGTGTGTATTTAAATACAGATATATTATTATCCTGCTCACAGCTAGATCAAGACAGGTTGAGTGATGGACCGGTGGGATTTAGGTGGTGGGGGGGGGGTTTCGACACAAGCTACTAGTTGTGAAAGTATTTTCTTTTCTTTTCTTTCTTTCATTTTTTGATACCTTTGCTCTGCATCGATCTGTCTGCTCCACTCCACCAGCAAAAGTTGGAGTTTGTAACTAAACGATCAATCACTTCCTGGGTAACACAACCATAGCTGCTCCTGTTGCTCTGAAGGAGCACCTTGTGCACTTGTCGGCTAGTTTGAGAGCCTTGCCAGCAGGTTGGGAATCTTTACTGTAATGTGGCTGACTGTGGCTGGTGCTAATGCTGTTTTCGGCAACAGCCATGTCAGTGCTATGACTCCAATTTACGATCATTGTAACCTTGAGTGGCATTTCAAAGCCAAATGGTTTTGTTAAGGATTTTGTGCACCTTACTGATGGTGTTGTGGAGAGTATTGTTACATGCTTGCAGCCGGCCCACTTCCCATCCTGCTCACTTGTCGACTTTTCGGAATACCTCACTAGTCGATTTGAATAGGGAGCCTTGTCTTCCCGTTGACGTTCAGAGCCAAACTATAAACCTCACAAATACAACACCCCCCTACTCTGTTCTGTTTTGATCTTTAGTGAGATGGCTATAAATCTTTTGCATCTTTTTTCTTTCTATATTCAGGATGAATATAGCTGCCTTTGCTCTCCTCTAGAGGTCAATACTTTCTGACTAATATCACTGGTTCCAGAGCCCTTTTTGTATTAAAATGTCAAGTCATCAAGTCAAAGAAAAGAACAGGAAGAGTGCATCATAACATGAAGGGCTCTGAGATTTAAAGAATCTTGAAATAATTCTGCATTATTCTAAAGAGAAAATGGGTTTTCATTCCATAATGCCATATATATTGAGAAATATATATATTTGAGAAATCTCTGTGACTGCTTCTGAATTTGTAGTGAGGCCATGCTAAAACAAACCCAGTATTCTGTAGGCACAGCTTCCTAAGGTGGCAAATACCAAACCCAGGTTTTGCAGTTATGCCAGCGGTTTTGTAGGAAGAACATAGTTTTTCTCAATGGTGGATTTATTTTTCGGGAGTAAGACATTTCACGATTAACAGGGAAATGGAAAAGGATGCACTGAATGTAACTTTCTCATTCTTTTGGCCAGTCAGGGTTGTTGTTTCTTATTGAAGGCTCACTGTATCGCTATATTTGCCACAGACATTTGGCAGATGCATATCTTGCCACAACAGTCATGGCTGCTGAATAAATAAGTTTGAACATTGTAGGCTCCACTGACAGCCAAGACGGGGTTTTTTTGTTGTTTTGTTTCAAGGCGTGGCGCCACCTACAGCACAAACAAGGTTTTGGGGGTCATGCTGCGTATTCCGCTCAGTCTCAGGTAGACTTTTAACATCACAATGACCAGGACAGTGGTGGTGATGTAGAGTAAAGTGTGTGTGTGTTTGTGTGTGTGTGTGAGAAACAATCGATTAACATGAGATGTTGTCGTTGTTTTTTTGGGGGGTTTTTCTTGAGTCACAGTTGCCTTGGAAACAGCCCATTGTTTTCTGGATACAGTTGTTGTTGTTAATGATGTTGTTTATCTTGCCATCTGATAAACCCTCGCTTCACCTTGGTTGGGGGGGGTCAGCAAACCTAATCATACATTTGTTTTCAAAGATTAAGGTTGATGAAGACTAAAGAATGGCAAAACCTATCTGATCTTTGCACATGTTTAATATCTCCATGATGATGATGTTGGGGACACAGGGTGGCTGTGGGGTGGAAAGCTATCCATGCTGTCAATGGAGGACCTACTGTGCCCAATTAATATCTGAACTGAATGTAGTCAATTTTCTGGGATGAAATGACTTCTGTCTGGCACAGTGGATCTTGTCTGGCTGTGCAACTGGCTTGTTCTTCAGGTTTTCATTAACTAGGGTGAAGGCATGACTTTGATTGGCTCACAGTTGCTTTTATTGTCTGATTCAAACTTTTTGAGAATGAGCTGAGGGAATGCCTTTGCCCTAAAAGAAAAAAACAAAATAAATGTTGTTCAGGCTCTGCTGAAGTACACCATGTTAAGGGCCCAAGCCAGGCAAGTATCTTCATGAGTCAATCGCTGGGCTGTATGGTTACATCTAATGCTACAGCGGCTGCTGAGTGTGGTACACAGGTATCTTATTAAGGCATTTCCTGAGCTGAGTTGGGATTTTACCAGGAAAGTTAGGCTCTCTACTAACAGCCAAACCTAACTTTCATCAGTAAATGCTGTCAACTAGCCATAGTTTGGCAGGTTACCCTTCCAAATGGCTTCATCTCAGTTATTGTTGTGCACACCATGGCACTTTAGAGGTTAGGGCAGTGGCATTACAGATTATGAAGGTCCAAGGCTGACCTGTGATTTCTCCGTGGACTGACATGGAACCAGAGTGTGCCGGCACGTTGCTTGGTTCAGAATGAATCGGTCCCAGTGGTGGGCCTGCGGTTACCAAATGTTTGCTCATCTGTAAAGGGACCTTGATGGTTCAGCCATAATAATCACTCTAGTCCTTGGTCCATATCTCAGGATAAATGCACTTTGGTACCAAGAGTTAACTTTTAAAGGCTGTCTGTAGAGCTGTACACTCAAACACTCCGAGGGCATAGCAATACCAACATAACACATTCAGTCCAAAATATGTTGAATTTTATCTTATCTTCCTCCTCCAATTCTTTTTCTCCCATCTCCTTTTTTTTTTTTTTTTTTTTTTTAAGAGCTTAACTTTGCTCCTTTTTTATGTGAAAGATTCCATCTGTTATAGGTCTGTACTGTGTATTAGACATCACTGGAAAATTCAATCTACAGTTGATTTCAAACTCATCTGAGCTGAGCTAATAGATTTTTACAAACAACTGATTTTAAAAAGCTGATTTTACAACCTCCCCCCTCACCTACCATGCATGCTTCTGCTTCCTGTCTTAACTCGCCACATGTTATTGGCTCCACACTAGTCAAATCTCGCCGTTTGGCCAGTTCAGCTTATCCCTGTTTCTTAGGCTGTTTCTGCCCCGAATAAAAGGAGGGGCTGTGGCTTTCCCCACAGCTCAGCTAGAAATGTAGAAAACGACAATATTCCAATTTAGAAAATGTATAAAAAGCGCTGTTCTAATCATGAATTTCACTCTCATACATTTATGAAAAAAGTCCTTCCTATATGGGGTCCCCAGGACTAATTCTCCATCAAAAGTTAATGTTTTGACGATTTGTGATGTAGAAACATTTTAGGAGTGTTTAGGCTACAAAACTGCAAACGGAAAGGGAAAAGATGATGCAGACAATGCGCACGAGAACAGAAAGGCATTGCAAAACAATGTCGTCTCTGTTGATGCGTCTGTTTGTTTTTGTTTCTTCACTGAAACGCCCCAGTATGTTTGTGAAGATGATGGCGTGGATAGAGCTGTGTTGTCCTTGCAAGGAGAGAAGAGGTGAGATAACGTTCTGCCAGTAAGACTGACTGGGAGTGTAAAGTCATTTGCCTTAGTGTTTGACAAAATACAAGACAAACATGGTCGCTGTATGGTGTAGCACTTTGGAAGCTTCTGTCAGCGGAAAAATGACTTGTCGCTGATCCCTGTGTGTCACCGTCAATAGCTAAGCATTGAGCCATCTTGTGCCTGAAAGCTTCTGGAGTCTTACTGCTTTTCGAACCTCAGCTTTCCCCACGTGATTTGCTTTGTGTTGTTTTGTAGTTGTTATCTCACTCTTTAGCGAAGCCGCATTACAGTAACAGTAGCTAGGGCTTCAGAATGATGTTTTTGTGCACATGTGTTTTAATTTCTCTCGGAGCGTGCCTGTATTTCCTGTGCAAGTTTTCATGTAAGCTTTCAAAAGTATATCCAGTAGAAAATGTGAGAATAAGGTGGTAGGAACGTGTGCGTGTGTGTGTGAGAGAACAAGCAAACGTCATGTGTTTTCTGAGCGTGTGTGTCTGTGTATTTTGGGGGGGGAGGCTTGCTCATGTTCAGCAGTGTAGTCGTATCACTTCTATTGCAGCAGGAAATGTTTTGTTTTGTTGTAAATGATCAACTTAGTCTTCTCTTTGGTTCAATAAAGACCTAAGAGCGATGAACCAAAGAGAAGACTTAAGTTCATCGTTTACAACGAAACAAAACAGGAAATGGGGACAGAAATCATTTGTTCGTTCTCAGGGTAAATCGGAGAGAAAGGTACAATGGCTCAGGCCTCTAGCTCACTCACGAGTATTAGGAGTTACTGGATCGGTCCTCTTCCCTTGGTGTGTTCTAAACTGCCAAAGACCACAGTGGAACAAACTAAACCCAGACACAAGTCTATCTGAAGTGCCCATGTATGCACACGCTGGCAGGAGGCTGGTCCAGTATTCTTTTCTACTCTGACATCTCTCTTTTCCTTTTACTCCTAGTGGTTCCACTCCTCTGTTGGTTTCTTCCACTAATACCTGACTACTACCACTCTGCTTTTGTCTGTCCAAATTCTGCCCTTGTTATAATATGGACCATATTGTGCTGGACCCGGTGAGGTGTGAACAATCTCGTTCTAAAAAGAGACCAAAGCAGACCTTTTTAAGGAAAGGTTGTGTTAGTGGCTGCACCCTATGTATAGAGATGTAGGATTCCACACTAGCTGTATAGGCTGTGTGTTATGGAAGTCAGTTGAGACTATATTGAACATATGTTATTTAATTAGGTTAAGCTTCATTAGTGCACAACTTGTACAATGTGCCAAATTCCTACCTGTGAATGGCACTCGGGGTCTACGCTGCATGCTGCTGAGGCTTCGTAGAGCCAGTGCAGTATACCTCTATAGGACAACAGAGGTCTGGAGTTGGACCCTAATCAACAATATTTCCTCACAACCACATTCTTCCCTCCTTTTGATTTTTTATTTTTTTATCCAACCACCTGTTTCACTGTGAGGAGTGAGCGAATGTAAAAATAAAAGTGAGGAGTTTGGTTCAATATCAGAACACGTCAAGGACTGAACACTCCCTCAGATGCGACTTCCTGACAGATTGTAGCTTGTTAGGACAAAGGCCAGTGTTCCGGATCTGATATGTTGCATGCCAAACTGTCCCAAGGTCAAATAATTTAATGGGAAGTGAATTTAGTCCCAGGCTTTTGGAGCTATAAAGTGATTCGATGCTAGAGATCTGCTAGGAACAGCACATGGGGGTCGCTCAGGCCATCTGACTAGCAAACAGTTCACTCCTGAATTCATGAAAATTAGACTCCATAAATATATGCTATATTTTTTTACTTTGACTTGTTTTTTTTTGAAGGACTTGGGGATGCAGCTAGTATTGACGAGTCACAACAGATTACCAGCGGGTCTGATCAGAGTTGAGGTGCGATGCCTTTTTGAAGTGGTTGTTTTAAAGTGAGTCGCTCTTTCAGAGGCCATTCTGGGGCTTTTTGTGTCCGGTACATGAAAGGTCACAAATGAAAGCAACTTACACTGACTGTGATGAATAAAATAATAAAAGGACTAGCTGCTCTCTCTGTGGAATTTGTTGGTTTCACCCATTCAATCAGTCTGCCAGGTGAAAGGACATCACAAAACCGTAAGAGGCAGTCTGCATATTTAGTACACACAGAAGCCACAGTACGTGTTCATGATGGATACACAGAGGCACCTGGAGTCTGTGTGGACTTATTTACACACCATATGCACACAGAGGTCTGTGTGTGACTATACTGTGTATGCACAGTGTTTGACACAGCTAGCAGAGCCTTTTTTTTTTTTTTTGACAAGATCAGCCATAAAAGTGACAGGTTTGGAGGCTCTGAAGGGGAGATGGGGTGTCAGATATTCAGGAGACATTACCCGCACTTACTGTACATTCATGTGGTTGCAGCCAGTTCAGCATGCCCTTTTGACCTGTTTATGTTTAGTTTGTTTCCTGTGCTCTTTATATGCATTCATAGAGAAATCCTGGAAGATAACCGGGCCCCCGTGGCCTGATGGGTAATTGAATCCACGGAGCTGGCCTCTAATGTAGACCACCTGAGACAGTTGGCGCTGACAGCTTATTAAAACTGTTGTGATCACAGAACTGTAGATATACGTCTGACCTACCAGGCCCATATACAAAGAGTTGGCTTTGACACTTGTTTGCTAATGTTGAATAGCCAATATTAATACCATTGACATGGACAGAAGTGTGAGCGTGTGTGTTTTTGTTTTTTAGTACCAAAGCAGCAGACTGTGTCCGATCTGCATCAGTCGAAACGCAGGCTCAGAGCCACAGGCAGATGCACAACACACATGACCAGTTTCATTTCCACTTCGATCATTGCTCAGACTCGATGCCAACCTGGGAGTTTGTAATGTTGACTCTCAGGATGTTTTCATTGATTTTTGGAAAGTATGCTTAAAAAAGCTGTAGAAAAGAGGCATTGAGATGGTTCTGGGCCTGAAACCTTCCCATGAAGAGATTTTAGGGAAGGTGATGCGTTTCCTCATCACAATGTGAGATTTCAGACGCTTCCTGTTTGTTTTATTTTTTTTATTTTTAATCTAAATGCTAAGACCATAGACTACTACCAGTACACTCAAGACTTTGAATGGGCTCATGCAGGAATGTGAAGAATCCAATTAACACCATGATGTATGTTCCTGTTACTTGGAGAAAAACACTGGATGTGCATTGCACTGGTATAAAATCAGTCCTGTGTAACAGATATAGATAGATGTGTACATGGCTTGATATAATCTCAGTGAAGGGGAGGGTTACACCAAGCCAGGCCAATAGCAGTTAGCCACTCTGAGAGCCTTAGAGGAAGTTTGGATTCTCCAGTTTTCACTTTCAGCCTTAGCTGACACTAAAACATGTTTTCCAGCCAGCTTATGATGACCTCAGCATAACGGTGATATTAAGGGTATTATCATATACTTGCCACACTGTATTTATAGAGAAGAAACAACAAAATGGCACTGATAGCATAACCTGGCCAAACTCTGTCAGTAGTTCTGGTGCATACCCTAGAGGTTGGTGTCGCGCCTGGCTATATCCAGGAACTGATAGATATTCATGCTCAAGTGTCAGCCAACTATCTTCATTTAGATCTCAGCTACTGTGGCTCTGATGTTTCTGGCTGCTAAACAAAGTCTTTCTTGTCAAGTCTGGAGAGCCAAACCTCCTAATTAGCCAGGCAGGCAGGCCTGCTGCCCAGTCCAGCTTCACAACTATGCAAGAGGAATGCATATAATCCACACTCTTCTCTATTTTTTTTTTCTCCGTTTTTATATTTTGTTTTTCTTTTTCTCACTGTCACGCAGTAGAAATGAAGACGTAAGAAACTAATAAGATCTTGCAATGACAATACTTGGCCTTATAATGATTTATGAAATCTTATCATTTTGTTTTAAGATCTTGTGATTCTGGTCAGCCAGCCCAGCGACAGCAGCGGTGACGGTGGGCTCACTCTTGGTCTCTGTGAGACTGGCTAGACGGCCCCTAGTTTTATCGTGGTACGAATGTTGTGCATTTGTTTAAAATCAGGACAGTTTGCAATAACAGCAGTCTTACTAGTGGCCACAAAGGGGGCACAAGCAGTGCTGACAGCACCCGGCTGCGTCTTTAGAAAACCATTGAGGAAGAAATATAAACTATAGAAATAGATATATAAACTCACACAGTGCATATTTGTATAGGTATCAACAATGCATTACCGTGGTATACTCTTATGCAACACTTGTCCGGGTTCAATTTATGAACATGAAGTATATTATAAAATCACACAGACTTTGTAAATCAGAAGCTATGTTGTTGTGTGTTCTTTGCAAAAAATGGTTTCACCATTCTCAATGTTGAATATTCTGAGCGTTATGTTCTGTGTGATTGTGTCTGTTAAAGTGAGCACATAGCAATGGGCTTTACCTTCTTCCTGCTAGCGGGGGACCAGACGTAGCCCAAAACACAGCGGGGCCAGATTTCAAATAACGTGGAGCGTGACTCAAATGCATGTCATTTGTTTCTTAACTTTGAAATCTGATAAGTACGCAGCCTTTAACTCGATTTCAAAGAGAGATGTATGGCTTCAAATACATTCTGCGAGCTGGTTTATCAACAGCATGGACCGAGACTTGTTTCAACCAGCAAAGAAAAGTTTCCCCTCTAAAACATCCCGCTTCAGCCCGTATGTGACAGGTTTTTAGTCGAGGACTCGGCTTAATCTCGTGTCTGGGAAACTGATCATTGATCAAATTTAAGACTGAAATTCTATAAAACTCTTGATTTGAAACCTTTCCTGCTGTTTTTTGGTTTAGTCTGCAGGGAAAGAGTCCTCAACTTTTATCATAGAGAACAGTGTTGATCCATGATTTCAATCACGGAGAAAAGGGAGGGACAAGTGACAAACCTCCACGTGAAACCTCATAACTGACAGATGGCGTACACTTGAGGGGTCAACCTGCTGAAAGTGTTGATTTGAATTAATGTTGAATGAATGCTTCTCTTCTTTTAGTCAGTGAATAAAAGCATTAAAAAAGTTGTTTGCCTCCATTGTCTTATTGTTTATTCCCTGTTTTCAGCTTCAGCAGCATTCTGGCCTCCTGGTGTTTAAAAGATTGTCACTATGTTGTTCAGAGGGTAATTTAACTTTGATTACAATAAGCTGCTTATTGGAGCCTTTAGGTTTTACAGCCGTTTTATTGTTGGACTTGGATGATCAGTGGATGGCTGAGCTTTAAGGTCGTCTTCTGTCAAATGACCTGCTATTCGGGCTACAAGTCAGAACTAATTGGTGTCGAAGGGAGAGTGTTGGAAGACTATCGAACCCTATTGGATATGTATTGCAAAAAAATATGAACAGAATAAGCTTCATTGGCATTTCAGTATGTTTATACATACAAGGAATTTTACTGAATTGTTTTTTTTTTTTATTGCTCTCAATGTTCTTGCACAGGAATAGACGTAACCGCTAAGACCAAGGACATCAAAACTGGACAAATAAAGGTAAAGAATAGACAGGACAGCTACGTACACAAGTACATGAACAAATTGTGTGTGTATTCCCACTAATGAGAAGTCGCCTACAGCTAGACTCTCTCCAGTCAGGGCTGCTCATCACCTCCGCCATAACACTAATAAATAATCATTTGTATTGCATATTTTAAAAAGCAAATGTATTTAAGTTTAGCTGACCGAAGGACCTGATGTGGTGGAGACCTCCAGTTGTATGTTGTACTCCAGAAGGAACTTCGTAGTTACTCGAGCCAAGATGGATGTCTCTGTCCAGTTGCTCAAAGAGCTCTAACAAAGAAGCCAACCTGGAAAGGACCAACAACTTGGAATGTCGTCTGAAAGGTCTCCAATGATCACAATGTTTCTTGCTTAACGTTGCCAAGAAAACAAGTAACAGTTTCTAGTTAATTCAGCCACCATTGTGGGAAAGCTGAGCTTTCCTTGCTTTCAAACAGGAAGTAGTCCCTGAGCCCTCCCATTCATTGGCTGAATGTTGAACTACATGTTAACATCACTGATAAAGCTCTAATTAAAATCCCACTTGTCAGTAATTAATAAAACTCTAGTGCTTATTTGATCACAGTACACTGTCAGGATTGTGCTTACTTGAAAAAATTCACATTACATACACCATGTGTATACTATATTTGTACTGAAGACTGACTCCATGCCAGGCAGGACCGTTGATGAGGAGGGAACACTGATAGCTCTTCTCAATGGGCTGCCACTTCAGACGGGCCTGGTAACGCATGCAGGGCTTTTTTCCCTGGGGGGAGGCAACATGAAACACTTGCAAATGAGATTGTCACCATGACGATACGACAATGGGAAATACAGGGGAAATTGTAGCTTAGTGATGAGCAGAGAACGAGATACTGAAAGCAACAAACCAGAAGAAATAGGGGTTTTTGCCCTTTGCTTATACTTCTCAATAGAAATACAAGATATAACACAAATACAAGACATAATAGAAAATACTGAGAAAACTACTGTACCTGCCCAGCCCATGGAGTTACTCTCCAGCCTAGCCTCATTCAGTTTAATTAGGGTGCATTTCTATGCTCAAAATGTGTCATTACTATATATTGGCATGTAATGTCTTGCTGTTGAAAGAGTATTCTGCTGTTTTCCTGTGTGCAAGTACCCTGGTGTCCTTGGTACCTTTGATTAAGAAGTAAGAAAGAAACTTGCATGGGGCGATAGGGAACATTCCATTCTCATGATACTTGTGACGGACTCCAACGCAGACATGGTTTTGCTCAAGATCAAGACATTCCGGCCTTGCCCTCTGCAGGCTTTGTTGTAACTATAATTATGTGTCTATCTGTTCGTCCTGGTCAGACTCGTCAAGTACACCCGTGTGAGCTCTGTCCATTCAGCTGAAATAGTTTGACTCTGCTCATTATTGTTCTGCTTAATAAAATAGACAGAAGACAAAAAAAAATGTTTGTGTGTCATAATTTTATTTGCTCATTTCTCCACAAGGAAATACATCCTTTCCACCACAGAGGATTTATATTTGATCAGCAGTAAGTTGCAAATGTATCATTATGTTCCATGCTCGTGAAACTGACGGGGGAAACCATGGAGGCGAGAGATAAGGATGGTGCAGCCAAGAGCCACACCTAAAAACTTTGGAGCAAGGGTGCAGCCTTGGTCACTTTCTATGCTCCCTTGCATGGGAAAGATCATGCAATGTAACTGGATGAGTCGGATAACGTTAACAAGACATGTCTGCCTGCAGTGATGCTCGCTGGCATTGTGAGACATAAACAAGCCGCTAACTAAATAACTATTACTCGTGTCACTCCCAGGTACAGCTGACCTCCTGAGTTCTGACTGAGCTGTTTAATCGACTCACTAGATTTTGAGGGGGACGTTGTTTAATGCACCCAGTCGGATTTAATGGGCATGAACAAGAATGCTGTGGCTGTTTTGACATGTGTATTTTTTTTTTTGGCACCCAAACCCACACAGCAGACACAGCAGAGGGGAAATGAACACTCACTGGTCATTTCTGCTTTGGTTTTCTGCTGTGTTCAGAGCTCAGACAGTGTTCAGATCACGTCGGGGTAATGAAACTACAGGAAGCTCAAACAATAACAGACTGGTGTGTCCCACACGCACACACACACAGAACACACTGGGTGATGTTCAATTGTTCCCCAGCAGAACGTGGATCGATACCAAAGGAGGCGTCACACACTGGAGTAGGAAAATGATTAATAGACAGTATTATTTTGTTGCAACTCCTTGTAGTCTTATAGATGATACCAATATTATTTTCCTTCGTGCTTTTGAGTTCATGCATTTCCTGGTGAAAATCCTGAAGTCTGCCGTGATGTTACAAAAAAAGACTTGCTACTCAAGACAGATTCGATTTTATGGAGCGATATTACTATCTTTAATCAAGAGCATGCTGAGAATACTTTAAGTCAATATTCAGATTTTGTAATAACCCTGCTCTGCGCTTGGATGTGTTGCTGCTTGCTTCAGATTTCTTCTGTGCACTTATGAATTTCTTGTGCCAACACCTGTATCAAAATCCCCCCAACCAATAGGATGCCAGCTGCAGTGTCAACCAATTGAATGATTGTTCGCTTTACGTCTTGCAGCGTCCCGCACGGGCGGGTACTCTTTTTAACTGGCTTCATCCACTCCCGCTCTCCACGACATTATTATATGTACAGTAAATATATATACCAGCGCCCGTACTGTTTTATTTTACAATCATAGCTACATGTAATGGCAGTACAGCAGCGCACCGACGGGGGCCGGTGAGGGGAAAACAACGTCACCTTCATTCCTCAGGAAGTTTAGCGGATCGCTGGACAACATGGGCTAAAGTCAAGGACCTCAAGCCCGTTTTTCACTTTAATGCTGCTATTACTGGAGCCAACCCTTTTTTGTGATAGTTGTATTTGGCCATCCTCGGTAGTATTCTACTTAAAACGGCCTGTGACTCGCGTTGCACCGACGGGCGCCTCTCCCCACCTGCGTAAACCCCATTCTTGCCACTAACTAACTGCACTGTCAGTGCATCAAAGTGACAACGACACAGAGTTGAGGAAGTGAAAACCCTTTGAGGAAGACTATCTTCAGCACGACCACCAGCTCCGGATGCTGCTGACGGGGATGAACAGGAAAATAAGCCCCGCCCCTCCTCCGTGCCTCACAGAGCTCATCGCCGGGTTGTAAACACTGCAGGCCCCCTGCTGGAGGAACTGGGGAAAAGCCTCTGAGCTCTAAAAATGTGTTGTATACAATGTTTGTGAAGACTGTCAGCCTATATCATTATTTTACTATGGGGAATTAAATACACTGAGCTAATAAATAAAATAAGGAGATATATCAATAGAAACTGACTGACACATTTATACTGTTTAATACACTGTTTAATACATTTATAGGAATATATATAAAAAGAGAATATGCATGTAAAAACAGACTTGGTTAAGGCATTAAGTTGTCCTCTTCTAGTACTTCTTGTAGTCTTCTTGCACCACCGCCACCTACTGTCTGTGGACCAGACAGCAAACAAACACCCTTTCACCCTATCCAAACTTATCCATCATTTCCTGTAAAAAAGAATAACCTGTTTCCCTTAAAAAAGCTAACAATACCCTGACCTGTGCTCACACCATGCTCAGTAATTCTGTTAAGGTGAATTCCTGCACCCGTATCTCCCTCATCCTCTCTCTGTGAGTCTCCTACAGCCTACAGTTCATAACTGCATGCGCTACTGACTGCTCTTCCTGACATCCCTCACAAAATCCTGTTTGGTGCTTCCCTATCATTTTCACTGTTCTATTTAGGGCACTGTGCCCCAACCTTAACCGTGTCAGTACGTTTTCCTCTCTCCTATGTCCACTACCCATCCTAGCACCTTTGATGCTCTTTTGAATTTGATATAGTCTCCCTTTCCCCTCTCTGTCCCACATGTTTTTTTCCCAAATTATACATTTGACTTCTGCTTTACTGATACTAATTTGCATTTCTACAGTTCCTTTCTTGCCCTTTTTGCCCATTCATCCATCCTCTCATTCCCTCACCCCTCCCTACATGTGCCGGAACCCACAAAACCTTTACCTGACCCCCCCATAATCTACTATTCTTGTGACTGACTGAAGAACTTCATACAGTATATCTGCACAGCTGTTTGAATGGAAAGACCCAAAACTTTCTAGGACTGACGATGAATCTGAGCACATCAACACCTTAAGATGCAGAAACATTTGTCCATGCATTTGTTACCTCAAGGCTGGATTACTGCAACTCCCTATTATCAGGCAGCTCCAATAAGTCCCTTAAGACTCTCCAGCTGATTGAAAATGCTGCGGCACGTTTACTGACAAGAACCAGGAAAAGAGATATTTCTCCTATACCAGCATCTCTACACTGGTTACCTGTAAAATCCAGAATTGAATTTAAAGTCCTTCTCACCTATAAAGCCCTTAATGGTCAGGCACCCTCATATCTTAAAGAGCTCATAGTACCCTATTACCCTACTAGAGCATTGTGCTCCCAGAATGCAGGGCTCCTTGTGGTTCCTAGAGTCTCTAAAAGTAAAATGGGAGCCAGAGCCTTCAGCTATCAAGCTCCTCTCCTGTGGAACCAGCTTCCAGTCTGTGTACAGTAGACAGACACCCTCCTCACATTTAAGAGTAGGCTTAAGACTTTCCTCTTTGACAAAGCTTACAGCACGGCTGACTCAGGTGAGCCCTGAGCCACCCCTTAGACGAGGGGTGGCCTGGGCGAACCCTGAGCCCCCTTTAGTTATGCTGCTATAGGTCTAGACTGGCAGGATACATCCCATGATGCACTGAGCGCTCTCTCTCTCACAGACTCTCCCTCTCTCACTATCGCCGTCTGTTTCTCTGTCGGTCTGCCTCTGTCTGTGTCTGTCTGTCTGTCTCTCTCTCTCTCGTTGTGGAGTCTGCATCTTCGGGATCTGGTTTTGCGCAGTCTGGATGAGCACGGATCTGGTTGAGTGGATGCGGACCGCCTGCTGCTGCTACTGTTATTATTAATGTAGCTGTTGTTGTACTGCTAATACTATTGGTTGTTTATTTTAGCTTCAGTAACATTGTAGCTGCCATTGCTTTGCATCTTCTGTATGTAGAATTGTACTGTGCTACTGTGTGTTCTCTTTCATCCTGCTCTCACTCTACCCCCCCATATATTTTTTTTTCTCTCTACCCAACTGGTCGAGGCAAATGACCACCCACCCAGACCTGGTTCTGCTTGAGGTTTCTGCCTGTTAAATTAAAAGGTAGTGTTTCCTTGCCACTGTCACCTAGCGCTTGCTCATGGTGGAATTGTTGGGTCTATACATATAGAGTTGGTTTAGACTTAGGCTCTATATTAAAAAGTGCTATGAGATAACTCTGTTATGATATAGCGCTATATTATGATATAGCGCTATATAAATAAAATTGAATTGAATTGAATGTTCATTGTTGAGAATGCATACTCACAGCTGCAGATTGAGCCAAACATTGTTAGAATCTGTGCCATCTTATGCAGGATTGGGAAAATAGCTGCAGTATTTTTGTCCAGAAGGTGGGAGCATCACAGTCAGCCTCTTTCAGTGCAAGGTTTACCCGAAGGTCAATGAACTCACTTTGTAGAGAAGCAGCTGGCACTGGCCCATGGGAAGATTTGCCGTGCTTCTGCCGAGAACTCTGAAATGGGCTTTCAATGTACAGTAGGACTTGCTTTCCTAGTGTGAAGCTATCAAAGTCCTGAAAATTTCAATCAGCTTCTCCAGGAAGTCAGCATGATTCTATAATTGGAACCTAAGGCCATTTATTGGTCAATCATGATACACATACAATCGCATTTCATGTTGAAATGTATCCTCTGCTTTTGACCCATCTTCTTCTGAGGGGAGCTGGAGCAGTGGTCAGCCTTCTATGGCGACAGGGGACCAGTACACTTGCCCTATCCTGTCTTGGGCAGGGACAGGCAGGATAGCAACGCACAACCAGGGACAGCTTAGGGTTCAGTGTCTTGCCCAGGGACAGTTCGACATGTGGACAGGAGGAGTTGGAATCCTAAGGATGTTCTTCTCCTTTGGGCTGTGGAGCAGTCCCTTCTGTAGGTAAAAATGTAAGTAAATCAATCTATTGCATTAGGCTATCATATATCAACTACTCTGTACACACATCTATTGCATGTCTGTGTCCTGGAAGAGGGGTCCCTCCTCTGATGTTTTTCCTGGAGTTTCTTCCTTCCAGTTGCACCTCTAGAGAGACACCTTAAACACCTTACATACAGCAGAACCATCCAGGCTGTAATACCACCTAAAATCACAAGATGGCAGCATGAGCATTAAGAATAAATGCAGCCTCTGTCTGAAAACCCCTCTCTCCTCTTATGTCTCACTTGATGACATAATCCCTCTGCCAATGAAAAGGAGGGAATTCTGTTTGAAATCAAGGAAGATGGAGAAGATAGAGCAAATAATGTGTCACCTTAAGCTTATAAGGCATAGAGCGGTGGCACACTGACATGTTTTAAATCTTTAAATTAAATGTTTATCTTTCACTTTGTCAATAATGATAATAATCACAATGGGTTATTTTTATAGAATTTAATTCCAGGTTTCACTCTTTGGCTCCTGTATCTCATCAAGTAATGCTCCATTCAAATTGTAAAATACAATTTAATAAGATAATTCAATAATGGCTCCCTCCCCTCCTCCCTTTCTCTGCTTCTCTTTCTAGGGTGTGTGAGAAATTCCCTTGCTTTGCTAAACTATTAATTATTCAGCCTGTGAAATTAATATGCACATTGTGACTATAAAAACACCTACAAATAAATACAATCCCTCTCTACAGCACCCACATCCTACATTGGTGTGTGTCTGTTGGCAGTAATAGTAATGGTGATAGTGTGGATGGCAGGAAGCCAGCAGTGTGTGTGTGGTCTGGGTCGCTGCAAAGTTGTTCTCTACACTATCTATCCACTGTAATGGAGTGGTAATTGTTAGCAGCACATTGAAGCAATTTCTTAATCTCATTTTGGCAGCAGGGGGCAAATCAATGCTGTTAGTCATTCCTGTCAACGTGCTGTACATCGTCACAGCTATGTGTGTGAGTGTGTGTGTGTGTGTGTGTGTGTGAGTGTGTACGCCTGCATCTGTGTGTGCAGTGTAAGCTTGATAAATCAGAAGTTGAAAATAGTCACTATGGAAACCCCCTACCCAGAAAGAATTTCCCATTTGGCAAATGGATGCCTGGGTGGGGTGGTCCTCAGTGAAGATGTTGATAGAGGAATAAAATAATTTCCTCTATCACATCACTCACTTACCCAACAGGCTGGAAATCCTGTGTTAAAACATAACATGGCTCTTCCACTGTACACTAATGATAAGATAATTGAACAGGTAGGTTTACTGTATAGTGACCTCTTAACCTGACGTGCTCCACGGCTTGTTACACAGAACCACCTGAAAAGATGTCCTTGCAAACTGTTTGGAAAAAAGCTTCCAAAAATTCTTGGCAGGTGATTGCATGAACCACTGTTTATAGAGACTGATTGCAATGCATCATACCCTGAGACCACGCCCACAAAGGGGCAAAGAATTGGTGCCACAATATGCAACCAAGGGAACGCTAACAAAATGCCTGTAGCTAAATAACAGTGTTCCCATTATTAGTGCTGGGTTCTCTACCTCTAGCAGCTTTTAGGCATGTTTCTGTTGTTTACAAGCAGGCCGAAGTGACCAGGAGGTACCTTCACTCAATACAAAGTCAATGGAGTGTGATGAATAGTTTCCCCCTCTGGTGTGGGTGGGACTTAATTGCGCTCTGTGTCTCATGGGCTAACTTCAACCAGTCAGATGAATGAATCATACGATGTACGAGAACCGAACCCAGTGAGGAGAACAATGAAAACATCTTCGTTCCTCATAGGACTCTGAATGGTCTCAACCATTGTGGTTCGGCCATAAGTGCATAACTTGAAGCCTGGAAAGATGGATTACCACATGATCTTGTGATCTCATGAACCCAGCTGCCTCGCAAGGTGATTGCCGATATGAACCTTTTTATAAATTAGCCAGGCAGCTTCAATCACTTCCCGGGGTAATTCATAAGTTGCAGTTTGATTGGTTGCATATTTACGGCAACACTGATTAGAGTTACACTGATTGTTAATTGAAGGCACTTAAGCTGATGTGATGTATTGTATGCAAGCAGCATGTTGAGCAAATTCTGAGTGTGGCACAACCAGAGTGGCACAAACCTTTACCACAATAGATTATGAAAGAAATGCTGGGGCCAACACTGACAGGAAAACTTGCTCATCATGAATATAAATGTGAAAAGTTACCATTACTGAAAAGTGCTATGAGATAACAGTGTTATGATATGGCGCTATATAAATAAAACTGAATTGAATTGAATAAATGAGTTGTTAAACTTCGTAAAACTGTAGTTTATTCAGTTGAGACTTCCTTATTTTTCTTAAACCTACTGAAAATAATAGGCAGTTTCGGAGTGATAATACCTTTCGCTACTTGCACTCACTTTTTCCTGCCCTTAACACGGGTGTTACTGTAATGGCAGAGTCCAATGCCTTTTCATTGACAATGAAAGCAGAGGTGTTTGGGTTTCAGTGACTTTCAGGTGAAACAAAGGTCTAAAATTAAAGTGAACTCACTTTCATGTCCATGTTCAAGTTTATATAGTATATTGTAACCTTTGATTCAGTGTTATTTCAGAGCTGCTGGTGTAGACATGTTGATATGCGCTACCTTAGGGCAATGAATTTAGTAGACTTAAAACTTGCACCACCTTATTATCTTTATTAACTCATGTGCAAGATCGCCTAATATTTGTCTGTTATACTTATTTACCTATTTATATTCATTTTAATTATTCAACTGTATTTTATAAATAAATTGACTTGACTTGATTCTTGCAATTGGTGTTCAATCTACAGATTGGACCGGAACTGCAAGTTTAGAAATGCTGCTATTGCAGCTCTGTAGTTGGATGGAATTGGGTGAACTTTTTCTGGTTGAGTCTGACCTTGTTTCTTTAAACTGATGGTGGTGTACCTTTAGACGATCACCAACTGGAGGTCATAGAGTTTACATCTTCATCCCTTGATGGCATTGTGCTGTTCAGAAACACTGCATGCTGTATAGAGTTATCTAAGATCAGACATAAGGAATATCCTTAATCACTGGCAAATCACCGCAATATCATCACATATGCCTCACTCCAGGGAGTTTATAGCTAGGATGACTCATCCTTTCTAATTAAGATGCCTCTTTCACTTCCCTTATACTACATTACACTGTCAGAGGCCACTCACTGCCTAATCCTGCACCCAGAGTAATGGCTGAAAAGATGACAGGTGTTAAAATGTCGAGGCATTTGTTTGCCATCATGTGGCAGCCAGTGCAGCCCATTAAAAACTAATTTCTGAAATGTGACATTTGTAGAGAACGGTGTGGGAATTACTGAGAGTGAGAGATATGTTTCACTGTTATTAACAAGGTCAACGTGGTCCAATTATTTGTGTTCATTTGGATTGGGGCACGGAAGAAGACTGAAAGACAAAGAAAAGCATTGGGGGACTGGCTTGAAGCCACAGAGAGCAGATTAGCATTCCTCTTGTATTCTCTTCTGAGCGCTTAGTTTTATAAAGAAACAAACATGATTGAAATAACTAAAATATAATGCTACAATCTTTCAGATCTACCAATGGATAACAGGGATTAATACATCCAAATTTCATGTAATACAGTACTGTCAATTGTCAGGTTTCCATCCAAATGTAGCGCAAAATTGAATCAAATTTGCAGAAAATCTGAAAAAGAAAATGTGAATTTACATGTGTTTCCAGCCATTACTGTTATGCAAGCACTAATGCTCCACCATGTGCCATTAAACACACAAATTGTAGAAGAAAAGGGTGCAACAAGATGACATAGTTTAAAGAGCGCCCTTCAAACTTCAAATGGTGGAACAAATGTAGAGAATCTGATGGGAATATGACATTTGTTTGTTTAATCTATTATTATATTTAAGGAATGTTAGTCTCCTCATCGTTCCACAGAGATCTGTTTTCGTCTGCCATCCTTTTTACTCTCTTGGTGTCACGTCTGTGGATTTATGTTGTGTTTTTTGTTTTAGTTTGTGTCTCGTCTGTTTCCCGTGTGTTTCTAGTGTCTACTTCCCTTGTGTAGGACGTTATTTGGTAGTGTTTACAGTGCTCGCTAGTTCTGCCTCTTGAGTTGATTCTGTTCAGCTGTGTCTGATCCCCTTGTTAGTCCCTGTGTATTTATAACTGCCCTAATCCTTGTGTTCTTTGTCAGTTTGTTGGGCTTGTTGCTTTTCATGTCATTGATGGTCTGCGCCAGCGGTGTGTTTTCCTGTGGACACTCTGTCTGTGCCTAGACTCGTCACTGCTTGGATTATTTTCATGTTTCTGTTTTACCCATGGATGTTCCTCGTGTTTGTTTTTGGACTCATGTATCTCCCGGCCATACCTGCTTGTAAGTGTCTTTTTGTTATCTTCAATAAATCCATCATCCTGCCTCTGCCGTCCGCCTTTGGGTCCTTTCCCCTGCTACCATCATGCCCTGTTGTGACACTTGGAAGCTATGTGCTTTATATGTCATACAGACAAAGGAAAGATGAAATTAGACGTGAATTTGCCTGGGGAAGCATGAACTGACGTGAAGACACGTCCGGGCAAATGGATTTGAAATGTTTCAAATTTGCGTTCATCCTGCTTCATATTGTAAACTTACTGAGACTAAAGGAGAAAAAGGAGCGACCCTGGATGAAAACAGCATAAGTGAAGTTTCTGGTAAGGTCTGAGTTCAGTTAGTACAGACTTTTGGTTGTGTGAGAGGGTCCAGCAATGAATTTGGCAAATTTTGTTTGGTTTCAGTCTGATCACACTTTATTACCAAATTGCTCAAATGTCCTGGTGGACTGTCAATAAGCAGGATTTTGAGCTGAGCTGTCGCTGTAATTATATGGTATTCCAAATGAGCAATGGTTTGTATAAAAATTTAAATATGTTGGAAATCAGAAAGCTTGTCCCACCTCGTCACCCAAAGGCAGTATGGGAGAAAGCATTATTAGTGGTAAGTGCAGCTGGAGTAGCTGTTTCTTCTAGATGTACACAGGTTTCAGTGAGGGCTAGTATGTCAATATGTGACTGGCCAGCAAAGATGGAGATGAAATCTGATTTTTTGACAGCAAACTGGTAGTGCCACACACCAATGAAGACGGATGTTAAAGTGAGCGAGGACTTGTGGAGGTTAATATTTCAATCTCTTTTTGTACGGGGATGAGGTGTGTGTCTGCTTTGACTGACAGCATTGTCCTGGAAACACATGACGCATAAAGGCGGCACAACTCGGATGATGGTAATAAGCAGGATAGGACAAGTGGTCTGAAAGCTGGCCTGTTGGTAGCACGGTGGACTTGAAAAGGTAGACTCGCAGAAATCACAGCCATCTGTGAGTGGAGGAGAGTTGCTGCTGCATGTCTAATGGTCCTGTAGATTTGACGGGATAGGCTGAGACCCACTACAACCTTCAAATTAATTACTTAATTTACAAAACTTCTAAATGCATGGTAATCAAAGGTTTTGTGTTGCTCTGGCATGCCACAGTTAAACCATTGTGCCAATATTCAACGGCTAATAAACACTTTCTTTATCACATCACTGTTTTGAGTACTATATTGTTAATCATCAGCTGAGTTGCTGTAACCACTAGAAAGAGACATATGTCCCTTTGGTCCTGACTGGTGCTCACTTCCTGGTTTGCGGTAAACGTATTGCATCACTTCCGGTTGCCTGTGTTTCCGTCTTGTT